>MJUU01027374.1:9665-29013 GCA_002080025.1 Modiolus philippinarum
TTAAAGATCTATTAATTAAAAACTTTCCTATTTGCATATTTACAAGCATTCAGAATCATCAAAAATTTTTTTAATGATAAGAGTCGGCACTGAGAATGTAACCATTTTTTTTTTTGGCTAAAGTCCCATTGCAAAACTAAGTGTATTAGTTGCTTGTGGAAGTAACCTTTTACCTATGAAGGAAGTAACCTTTTACCTATAAACTATACATTTTATTAACACAAAAGAAATTACCCTGGTATATCTTCAATCATATCTTATTGCTTAAATAAATTTCTTTTAATGATATGTGAAGTTTAAACCTATTCTAGCCTGTTAGATAAGTTTTCATATTCAACATATGTGGAATAAAGCCTCGTGCTATTTCCTGCCAAATCTGTTCGGAATAAAATTCTCGTTGTTTGTCATTTATTATTAGAGAAAAAGATTACACCTTTATATCTCGATTATTACCATATTTCATCCACTCTCGATAATCAAATTAAAAACTTTTATTTAAAATGTTCGGCAAGCCTCGCAATTTAAATTTTAAAATTCAACTATATCTAGTGGGTAAAATGGTAATGAATGTAGTGAAATCTATATATATATATATCAATGGGATAATGTTACTAACACCGTCTCCTTCGGCAGATGTTTTAAGTTGTATACTTACAAGTTTAACATTTCTATTCCATAATTCATTACACTGGCCGTTACATATAGGGCATGGTCTACTCATGGGAAATCCATCACATTCTCTACAACCAGGGGTACTTTTATTGTCATACCAGCACTCCCCACATCTGTAATGATATATAGTTTAATAAAATAAAGGAATTCTGATGAATTTGCTCTGTTGGTTTCTTATAATAAGTTTGAAAGTTTGATCACAACTGTTAAAATGTGGTTGCTGTCTGTAGAACTGATATGATGTTTGAAATTGAAAGACAAGATATCCTTTCAAGTTTTTTTTTTTAGCTTCAATAGGTTACTGACTTGAGCATAAGGCTGTTGGACTCCAGGTACTTTACATAATAATGAGAAAGGGTTGAAAGTATTATACTGGTTAACGATTAACAAAAGGCATGTTAGAATTTAAATTACACTGACAAAATTGTTTTTCATGTTACTGTCCAATCATGGGTTATCATGGACAATTAAGTTTTGTGAATAACAATGTTTTTCAATGGAAATCATGACTTCATAATGCTACATAAACCGATGATCTGAGTATTTAAATTTTAGTTATGGCGGATTTCCTGGCTCAATAATGTATTATATTTGCAATTCTTCAATGAACATACCAATATTCCTCTAGTAACACCTATAACAACTCCTTCAAAACTCCTATCTTTTCTTTGCCAATCAACCAATCAAGATTCTATAAAATTCTATTGTATACCAATTTGTCATTACTGGAGTATCAAGGTAAACCCCTTCAGGCAGTACAAATTGGTATACAATAGAATTTCTATAGAATCTTGATTGGTTGATTGGCAAATAAAAGACAGGAGTTTAGAAGGACTTGTTATATGTGTTACTTTAGGAATATTGGAATGTTCATTGAAGAATTGCAAATATAATACGTTAAAGAGCCAGGAAACCCGCCATAAAACTTATCAGAGCAACTACAATAAACTTTGATGGCTTGAACTACAATAGCTCAAACATCATTGTTGTCACAAACCCTTTTGCTCTAGTTTAAACATAGTTCAACCTCAATTTCTCAACCCCTCTGGCTCAAACTGTTATTATTTGTCCCCTAGGTGCTCAAGCCGTCGAAGTTCCACTATATTCATTCATTTTTTGGGCAGTATTTCCCCAAAATAAATTAAAACTAGAAGTAAGAGCTGTCACAAAAGACAGCTAGTCCCCTCGCCTGCTGTCAAGAAATAAAACCCTTATATAATCTAAAGATGTATGAATGTTAAAGTTACATCCACTGAACATTAAGACAATTGATGTGTAACATGTAGTATCTCAGATAAAAACATTCATGGAAACTTTAACCCCAGTCAGTTAAGTGTAAAATGTAGGTCAAAGTGACCCAATTATCATCACAAGCTGCAAGACTCTAGAAAATGCATCCACTGACCAAAGATGATTGATGTGTCATATGTAGTTTCTTAGATATGAACCTTGACGCAAACTTTAAGTGGAGTCATTGAAGCATAAAATGTAGGTCAGAGTGACCCAATTACCATCTGAAGCAGCATCACTCTCCAAGATGCATCCACAGACCAAAGATGACTGATGTGCCACATGTAGTTTCTCAGATATGAACCTTAACACAAACTTTAACCACATCATTGAAGCATAAAATGTAGGTCAGAATGACCCAATTATCATCTGAAGCAGCTACACTCTCCAAGACGCATCCATTGACCAAAGATGACTGATGTGCCACATGTAGTTTCCCAAATATGAACCTTAAAGCAAACTTTAGCCTGAGGTGGGACGAACGGACAGACTGACTGTCGGGCAAGATGCTATATTCCATCCCAACTCTGTTGGGCGAGGGGATAATAAAAACAGTTCTATTCATTACAAGAATTTCTACTCCTTCCTTTTTACATCTTTTTTTAGTGTTCAATGTTTGATACATTGTGTGACTTGTACAACTAGTTTCTTTAATTTGATCCAGCCAATAAAAGATATTTGGTGTCAATGTACATGCAAGTACAGAGTCAGCTGTACTATTTTACCTTATAGTTTGTGCCTAAGTTTTACTATCACATTCACAGAACAACTTACAGATGACAAGTGTCGATTTTCCTTTGATATGAGTCTATTTTCATCATTTGTTCTACTTCCTGTTTACTATAATTTGTACCCTCGGTATAATTCTGCACTGTGTAATATACTGAAGCACTTCTGTCATTCAAAACTTCATCTGAAATTAAATAATATTATTTTAAAATATTGAAACAATGAAATACAAAATTGATTGAAAAGTTAATTCAAATTAAAGTGTCAAAGCTGACAAGCAAACTCCAGCACCGAAAATTGTAAGTTTCTATAATATTATCCTTTGTTCCACACACAGATGCAGGGTTCGACTTTCACAGTAGTCCTGTAGCTAGTAAACTTGAAGAGGGCAGATTACTAAAATTTTTTAACATAATGATTGTAGTCCTTTTGGCTAGCAATATTTTTTAAATTTCTAAAAGGTATATTTTTTGGGCCGGTAAAATCACTAGTGAATTCAGGCATCTTGTAGTCTTTTTGTCTACTGAAAATTAAATTGAGTGTAAAACCCTGAGATGTAAAAAATATGCAATGAAAGGATATCGAGTAAATGCACATAAGACAAAGTCTCTACAAAAACATGGTAAAGCAAAGCAATGGAACAACCCTTTTGTTGTTGTTCTTCATCTTGAAGTCATCAAAAAGCCTGTTTTCTATTTCTTCTATCCTTTCCCACAAACATTTATGAAATTGATGCAGACATAATTGTGAAATAAACATGAATAAAAAAACATAACAAAAGTAATTCAATGACACAGTCACACAGTTATGACCCTATGTATGACCTCATAGACAATCAATGAAAGCACAGCTAAACAGATGTCATGTCATATGAACTGCCAATGAAATGATCAAAGGTTACCACCAGATCTGGGGTCAATTACATTTCAAATTTCCTCAATTATATTACAATTACAATTACAACATTTTCTTTGTTGTAATTAATTAAATAATATTACTTTAGGAAAGTAATTAATTAAATTACAAATTACATTTCAGTTTCGCACTTCAAATGATATGATACAAACTTTAAAGGGCGACAACCAAGGGCACTTTTCAACAAGCAATTTTGATGAAATGTCAAACCTAAGGGGTAACTGATATTTTGGGTCTGCGAAGTACAGTATATTTCCATCAACATTTTAAAATTTGGGGTCTTAACTACAGACCATGGTAAAAAGTCTACATTAATAACCAAATGACTACAACCGTCAGTTGCTCTTTTCTAGTGTACAAACAGGAAAACTGTTTAATGTTCATTAAAAAACATTGATGTAGGTAGGTATATATTTCTTGAAATTTCAGAAAAAAATGTAACATTCTAACGCATATGTGATTTCTATGGTTTGGAGCAATTATTATTTTTTTCTAAACCTTAGATATTGAAATTTCACACACTGTTATTAAAACACTTTTTATGTTTATAAAAATTAAATTTGCAGATATTTTTCAGACACTAAATTTAAACCTTTTCACATATTTGTTCATTTTTATATTATTTAAAAANAATGAAAGGATATGGAGTAAATGCACATAAGACAAGGTCTCTACAAAAACATGGTAAAGCAAAGCAATGGAACAACCCTTTTGTTGTTGTTCTTCATCTTGAAGTCATCAAAAAGCCTGTTTTCTATTTCTTCTATCCTTTCCCACAAACATTTATGAAATTGATGCAGACATAATTGTGAAATAAACATGAATAAAAAAACATAACAAAAGTAATTCAATGACACAGTCATATAGTTATGACCCTATGTACATGTATGACCTCATGGACAATCAATGAAAGCACAGCTAAACAGATGTCATGTCATATGAACTGCCAATGAAATGATCAAAGGTTACCACTTAGTGATAAGTTTATTTTACCACTTAGTGATAAGTTTGAAGTATCTATCAGATACTACAATTATCACAGTCTTCTAAGATATAGATATTGATGGCACATCACAGGAGAAACATGTCATGTCTGAAAACAGCGATCAACTTGGATGACTTGTAATTTCCCTAAAATAAACATGTAAATCTGCTTTACCCGCACTAGTAAACCTTTTTGGCTAATATAATCCCTTTTTGTCTAATATAATCCGTTTTTGTCTAATTTAACAGAAAACACCTAATTTTTAGCCAATTCATGTTTATTATCTTTGTCCCCTTTAAATTAGACTTGTCACTGTAAAATTAGCCATGTCCAGGTTAAATTATACCTTTTTTGTTTAAACCGAATGGGTAAAAACAGTGATGTGTATTCAATTTACCCAAAAAAGGTCTAATTCAACATGGACATGGCTAATTTTACAGTTACAGTGTCTAATTTAATGTTGACATGGGAAATAAAATGGGAATAGGCTAAAATAACTGTCCAAGTGTAATTTAACAAAAAATGTCTAATTTAACGAAAAATGTCTAATTTAACGAAAATTGTCTTAATTATTAGGTGTTTCAATGTTAAATTAGCCAAAAATGGTTTATATAAGCCAAAAAGGTTTACTAGTGCCGGTATATATTTGGCTTGAAAAATAAAGTCAAGACAAACTGAGTTAAACTTCTGGTATGTGTTATCATCAAAATTATCTCTCCACTGCAGAATTTGAGAATTACAATTTGATTGACACACAAAACTGCATTTAAAATTTGAAATGCAGATAAGGTCCCATTTGGATGTAAAACTATACAATTATTATGAGATCAATATGGGGTTTAACGGAGCAATAAAGTATTATTGAACGAGGGTTTACCCCGAGTTCAATATTATCTTTTGCGCTCCGTTAAACCCCATATTGATCGAGTATAGAAGTGCCATAATTGTTTTATTATATTTGATTGACATGCCTCAAGTCACTGATGACAAACAAAAGAGGCGTGGTATATCTATTGTGGGTGTAAAAGGGGTGTGGCCTGTAAACGTCAATAAAAGTAAGTGTGCAATATGATGATTTATCATGCTCAACTGTGCAATATGATGTTTTATTGAGTAGACACAATTCAATACTTTATACATAGAAATAAAAGTACAAATATAATAAATCTTATTATTACAAACCCTCAGCTGTGTCAGGTACATTTTCCATTGGTACATCATCAGGACTATCCCCTTCAGTGAACCCCTCGTCATCTGTATTCTGTCCATCCATCATTTTCTGTAACAAACAATTATACATCATAATATATATATATATATGAGTAACTTGCCGCTCTATAGCCTTCTATGACTTCACCTTCACAGAATTGTGCCACATTCAAATTTATATATCAGATTTCATCAAGTTTATTATATAGTTTCCAGTTCATAGTCTACAATTGTCCATTTTTTTTTCTGCTATACAATGTATTACCATTGTAAAAATAGCTTTAAGATACAAATATGAAAAAGAAAGGAAATGGGGTAAATGTCAAGGAGACAACATCCCATATCCAGGTTAAAACGACAAAAAACAAAACATCTAGGGGTCACCATATGGTCTTCAACACAGTGAGGAACCTCACACCATATAGTAAGCCCTAAATGGCCCCGAAAAGGTAAAAAAGTGAATAAATCAATGGAAACAAACCACATCCAATAACCCAAATATCAAGAAAAGAAGACAAGGNTATCTCAGATATAAACATTAATGGAAACTTTTAACCAAAGTCAGTCAAGTGTAAAATGTAGGTCAAAGTGACCCAATTATCATCTGAAGCTGCAAGACTCTCGAAGACGCATCCACAGACCACAGATAATTGATGTAACACATAGGGAATCTCATACATGAACATTAATGCAAACTTTAACCCAAGTCATTGAAGCAGAAAATATAGGTCAGAGTAACCCAATTATCATCTGAAGCAACATCACTCTCCAAAATACATCAACTAACCAAAGATGGTTGATGTGCCACATGTAGATTCTCAGATATGAACCTTAACGCAATTTTCAAACTGAGTCATTGAAGCATAAAATGTAGGTCAAAGTGANCAGCTAGCTAAGGACATAATTTCCGTTGACTATGATATCAAGCCTTCTTACATATGAAATTTCAATTGAAATACTTCTAAATAGATTTGGTATAACAACATAATAAATGTAAATGTCATAATAAATGTCATCTAAAGTGTTTTATACGGTGTCACTAATGTGTAATACTATTTGTTCTTTGAGTTTTAAGGATCATAAAACAAACATGGTTAAGATATCTGTCATGGTTTTATTAAAATTTTGAAAATTTTACAGAAAAAGGGCAATTACTCCAGAACAGATTATCAGATTTTTTTCTGTAGATCTTGTCATGCTGATCACTTTAAACAATATTAGATCTTGATATTTTATCATTTTGGAGTTACTCTCCAAAAACAGCAATATACTCTTGTATACTATTTTTAGTAATGGTAGCCATGTTGTTAGCTTCGTGGAAATTTAAACAGAAGATTTTTGTTGTCATAAAGCAATATAAAATAACAAAATAAAAAGTAAGATAATTCAAGGATGAACATGGGATGATAAAAGTAGCTTTTGTAAATGACAAATAAATCAGTCTACTACAAATCTAATACTGTCAACAAAAATTTCTGCTTCGCCTAGTGCTTAGTGGAAGATGGAAGAAATATTTGCTCTTTGAAAATTTCAGATTTGATGCTCTCATGGGGGAAACCCCCGTAAATAGGATAGTTGGAAGGTATAGATTTATATAATTTAATGTAAATTCATAGCCGCTAGCAACAATTGAAGTCCATTGATTGTTTCCGGTCTTCTGTTGATCACATAATTTTTACCTGTTGATCGATTTGTTTACCTTTTGAAGTGTTTACCTGAGCGTGCCAAAATGACTTGTGACAGATACAAGCCCAATCAAAGGAATAAAGAGTATAATTATACACTAATTTTTTATACGTGTGTACTTCCTATTTTTTCCTTTAATATCACCTCTAATTTTCATAAAATTGATGGGTGTTCCATGGAACACTTGTGTCACCTGCACTACAGAAGAGCCATTTTTGGCCCAGTGAACCTCTGAAATCTGTAAACTTAAATTTTAAAGTATTATGTGCATGCTAAGACTAGGAGAAAAACATATTCTGCAAATTTGATAAGAATATGAATAAAGTTTTGGGGATTTGCAGATTAACAAAACAGAAACAACAAACAAGGTATGTTGGCTTGGCAAACCTCTAAAATCTGTAAAATCAAACTTTCAAGTATAATGTGCATAACCAGACCTGATAAACAACATATACTGAAAGTTTGGTTGGAATCTCACACACATTTGTGAAGAAGTTGAAGATTAACAAACCAAATTAACAAATGAGCAATTCGGCTCTGTGAACCTCTAAAATCTGAAAAATCAAAATTCTAAGTATCATGTGCACAACTACACCATGTGAAAAACATATCCTGAAAGTTTGGTTGGAATCAGAGAAGCAGTTTTTCAAAAAGCAACACTCACAAATGAGCAATTTTGGCTCTGTGAACCTCTAAAATCTGTAAAATCAAAATTTTAAGTATCAGGTGCACATCTGCACCAGGTGAACAACATATCCTGAAAGTTTGGTTGGAATTGGACCAGCAGTTTTGAAGGAGTTGTGGACTCAAAAAGCAACACTCACAAATGAGCAATTTTGGCTCTGTGAACCTCTAAAATCTGTAAAAACAAAATTCTAGGTATCAGGTGCATAACTACACCATGTGAACAACATATCCTGAAAGTTTGGTTAGAATCGGACAAGTAGTTTTGAAGGAGTTGCGGATTCAAAAACCGACAGACGACGCAGGACGACGACGACGTAAGACGACAGATAGTAATCCCTATGTGTCGACTCTGCTTACAGCAGGCGACACAATAAATGACCCACCCATAAATGTTCATGAAAACAAATGGATTAAATTACGCAATTATGGAGTTGAGTTACTTCCCCTTTTCTATGTTGTGAAAACGAAATTAAAGAGGCTTATGGGTGTTACTTTTTACTAAAAACTGCATATCAATTCTTATAAAATGAAAATTGAAGTCATTTAATGACATTATAATAGAGTTTACCAAACTATATGTAAAAAATTGCAAATTAAATTTTTTTTTTTTTGTTTAATACTTTTATTGATATAATGAAAGTTTAGATATTTATTTGAAACTTGACAAGACTGAAGTAAAATTATCTACAATTACCACAAATCTCTCTTCCAAAGAATGACAGCAATGTATCTTGAAAGACGTTGAAAAACTATGAGAAAAACTAAAGAACCACCCTAAGTAAAAGCCATCAAGAAGGAATGTAGATCAAATAATTCAAAACACAACAGCAAAGCATGTAAATGTTAACAGAAAAAAAATCCCTCATTACCATGATTACAGGGGGAATAAAACATCTCTCTACAGATGATACATTAAGAACCTTGAGATTAAAGGAAATAAATATGAAAAGTTTGAAAATAGTACCCACAAAAGGCAGCAAACAATTCAAACCAAAACAGCAAAGATGATAAAAGAATTTGTACCACTAAAACAAAACAATAAAAAATGGAACTATTCATTTAGTGTGGAAGAAAGACAGCATAAAAGTCCATGGTCCATCCTAGAACATCAATTGGGTGCTTCCTCATTGGCGCCAAATTTTTGCAATTGGCGACAAAAAATACAATTTGGTGATTTTTGTAAATCAGAAGCCAGAGTCATCCCTGTGTAACCCCATTGTAACTGTTTTAAAAAATGTCCCTTTAGTATTAATTCGGTATCAAGACAAATCGATACCTGGACATTTCGGTACTCAGCTTACTAGACATTTCGGTACTCGGTACTAGACAAATCGGGACTTGGAAAATCGGTACCTGGACAGATCGGTACTTAAAAGAAATAAGCTATATTTTCATACATAATACATAATGAGTTGTTTTTGTTAGATATCTGTTTTTTCTTCAAAGCAATTTAATAATCGTTGGTAGTTGTGTTTTTTTTATAAATATTTTTAGTAAGCGCATGCTTTTTAATCAACGCAGATTATTGGTATACAATAATGTTGAATTATTCTTCTGTTACAAAATATAATTGTATAATTTGGATTATTTTTGTTAAAATAACAACCACTTTATTTATAATTAATAAATAGCTATGTTTGTTTAAACCATTGTTAATTAGATTATCAATTTTAATTGGCAAATTTAATTTCTTTAATCATTTACCTATTTTTAAATACAAAACTTCAAAGTACAAGACTTGGTCACAGAAGCTAAAATTTGTTGAGAAATATAAGTCAATCCAAGAAGATACAGTCTTACTATTGAAAGTAACTCCTATAACTTTCAGGAATTGAAAAAGATATGGTCACGAGATAGATTCCCAAAAAAATAACAGCTCCTTTGAGAGTTTTATGAAATTTACCAAAACTAGACATATTAGAATCAAACATAATTTGCAGTTATTCTCTGCTAATGTAAGAAATTGAAAAAGGTGTAAATTCCAGCAAATACTGGTCTTTGAGGGTTTCTAGAAATTTACCAGAACTAGAACAGGAGATTTTTGCCGTCTTTCTATTGAAAACGGCGATTCTTGATATAAGGAATTCAAAAAGGTATGTTTGCTAGCTAGAATTTAAAAAAAATGATCTTTGAGAGTTTCAGCAAATCTATTCCCGGATTTCAACTTTCTAGCACAAATAGCCTTGGAGAATTATTCAATTATTGGATATCGCGAAATCAAAAGCTTTGAATCCACAGTGCACTACTGCAGATCATACTCTAGATAGTGTAGTGCCAATCTCTTAGAGTTCCAGATCTATCGGGAATCATTACAAACGGACGTAGGTAGCACGTACGTACATACAGACGGACTGCATAACATAATTCCCCAATTTTGCTAAGCGGGGGATATATACAGTACAGAAAGAGTGGTACCATGACAAATCACTGTGATAGACATGTCCCACTCTGAGAGTGGATCTAAATATCTTTTTTCCTGTTTGAGATCATTTCCTACTTTCTTTTGTAATGAGAGCAATGTGTTACTCCACTTTAAATGCAGAAAAAATAATGAAGATATCTCTAACAGAGAAAAAGTTATTCAATATCACTCTCAGAGTTGGAAATGTCTAACACAGTGATTTTTCACGGTACCACTCTTTCTGTACTGTACACGTTAATTGGTACCTTTAGTATGCAATTCTCCACACGAATATATAAAATATCACTCAAAGTGGCCACTTCTGTGACCAGGTATTTATTTTTTTGCTAGTACCGAATTGTCCAACACAAGTCCTGAAATGTCTAGTACCGAGTACCTAAATGTCCGAGTCAGTACCGAATTGTCAAGGTACCGAAATGTCCAGGTACCGATATGTCTAGGATTCATTAATTCTTCCTGTAACAGGTTTTCTATGGGTTGTTGAGGTAACAGGTCTGTGCGCCCAGGGACTGATCCCCTAGTGGGCTCGCTTGATACTGGCCGTGATAAAGTCCATATCAAAAACAAATATGTCCTATATTCCGTATCAATATGGTGTAACCCTATTATATGTTTTGAAAAATGTCGCCTCTTATTTTAATGATTCTTTATGTAACGTTAACTATATACATTTGTACTAGTATCTATGGCTTGAAGCTGGTTCTTAAGAATAATTACAAAATAATTCATGGACGCCGGTGGTTTGTTGAAGATTTACATATGGGTGGCCATTATTTTGATTCTTTCTTTTTACCCAGAGAGAAGGGCAGCGGAGCAAAGGATAAAATAATATAACATTTAATGATCGTAAGCATACTTACAATGTATGTTGTACAAGACAACAGCCCTCATTACATGATAAGTTTTAATGATATTTTTGTGCACAAAACATATGATGACTTTGTCTATTTCAGCATTAAGGCTGTTGTAATGTTGCTCATCATGTTATTGGATTTTCATAAAGCTAGTCATCATGGTTTCCATATTAGAATAACTGATGTAACCCCATTGAAACTGCTTGGGAAAATGTCCCCTCAAATTTACTTCTATCTGAAAAATTTTTCTATGGATTGCAACTGTGTATTAAGAATTGTGACTGATTTTATATGTCATGGCCCTAATGCATTACAGAATATTGCTACTCCAGTGTAACCTTGCAACTCTTTACAAAACTAGGGATTAAAATACATCGGCAAACGAATACCGAAGCAAGAACGAGGAAAGGGGAAATTCTGAAATCATAAATCCAAAATCACGGCAATTCACAGACAACACGAATTGAGACAGCATGACAATACAAAACAAATAAACAAAAATGAACAAGAACACCACAAAACTAAAGCACCAGCGCCCTATTTTCCTTGCCAGATGTGTGGTCTGAGTCTAGGAACGTGTAAATCGTAATGCATTAACCTATTTAATGCAAAGAGTATAGGAATGTTTGAATATGTTTGCTTTAAAGCATACCTCAGAGAAAATCACAATTTAAAACGCCAAAACGGAGGAAAAGTGGCACTAAACTTAAATTTTTGATTAGCATTAGCAACCTATCACTTCCGGTGTCTGTAAACTTGCTGTTTGTCGTAAATTCAAATAAAAATACATTTTTCTCTATATTTCAAATATTATTTAAGAATCAAAGGTATATAAGACAATTAAAGCCAACCTTTGTTATATTGAATTAAAATAATATCTTAAAAATATGCAAAATGTATGTCGCAAATTTAAAATGCATACCAGCTTACGATAAATTGTTTTCCGGCGCCACTTACAAACAAAAAACTTCATTTTACAGCAAATCATCATTAATGCACATGCATATGCTGGTACCACAACAAAGTTTTTTTTAATTACATGAAAGGGGATTGAAATCAAAATTTTAGCTTATCCTACATTTTGAAAAGTAGAAAAGGCCTGAAATTACACAATAAACAACATATTTTTTTCAAATTATATTGCATTGTCGATCAATCAAACACAAATCTTTGCAAGAATTTGAGTATATTTGCAGAAGACTATGCTTGGCCTCCTAAAAAACCGTTGATAGTTATAAACATGAAGGGCTATGAGTATGAGTGTAACAAGTGTAACTATGAGTAAAAGTGTAACAGGATTTATAGACCACTTTCCTACTTCTTTTTATGAATGAATTGCGCCGGTTGACCTGGGGTTAAATTGTGTCACTGAACATTGTGATGTTGGCAAATCTTTATTGTGATGTCAAAATTTTACGGGAAAATTCACCAGCTGCAAAGTCGTCTATTCCGGCAGTGTATTCCTTCTTTTGGATACAATGCACTAGGCAGTCTAGGGTAGAATCATATGTGTTAACCTTCCTGAATTTTGTGGGAGATGCACACAATTTGGCCTAAGGGAGCAACCATTTGATTTCTNTGTGTGTAACTTCTATCCTGGCTTTTTATTTTTGTTCCAAGCCTGTCCTGGATTAACCCGCATAGTCATCCTGGATTTTTTTTATATAGGTAACCGTCCTGCCCTTTTTTTTTTAATTTGACCATAGCCCCCCTCCCATAGAAATCAAATGGTTGCTCCCTAAAACCTGCAACGACATTGTCTCCTGGCAGGAGCCACAGAACTCCCATTTTTTGTTTCTCCTGCAATCATATTTTGTCACAGGTGAAATTATCGTACATGTCCGGTTATTGATTCTTTTGACAATTAACAGAAGTAGGACTGTAACAGGTCAATTAATCAGGGTAATTAGTGTTGATTAGTGCAGTCATTAGGACAGGTGTTGTTTATATAGTGTTCAGCATGTTCAGTAGGCATTGACAATAATTACTAAAATCAACACAAACATTTGGTCTCACTGTACAGTTTCAATGCACCATGCATTCCTATGTAAAATTGCCAAACTTTGCAGGTTCAGCCTGAACGTATAGGTGTAAAGTTTGCAACGAGGTGTACATTTTTGCTAAGCATGGATACCATAGATTTTATAAACGATGCAAAAAGGGTACGATGATCGTTGAATTTCTTCACAAAATAAGCTCGAACATAAACTGCTTTCAAAAACACATGTTCACCTTCTGTTAAATTTCTGTCCACATGGCTGGCATGACACCTTCTCACTCATTTATTGATGCGATTTCCCTATATACTGGTCACAGATGCCAATTATATTTCAAAAGTACACTTTCTCAGCTTCAATTTAAGCAGTCACATGTACTGTTTCCAAGTATAATAAAATATCCATCATTTACACTGTATTTGATTCCAATTTAACTTTCTCATAGAACTATTTAGCTAAGGAGCCAATTGACCCGGAAGTGTATGTTGAGACCTAAAGATTTCAACTTGTATTAAAAATCGAGTTTTTGCTCTTTCGATTGAAAGTTCACACTTGTGCGAGTAAAATGATGTACTGATTCAATAACCGGTTAAGATTTTCTGGCATATCCAAATTTAGAGAAGTTTGACATCACATATGAAGCGCACAGTCATTGTGTATGAAAAGGAAGTTTTGCAATAAACTTTACAAAATGGGTAATAAATATCTCTCAAAATGGTATAATGTAGGCTTCATGATTGTACAGAAATAGAAATATGGCTCATATTTACCTGAAAAGCCTACAGGGAAGGAGATAAATGTTATTAATGAAACAAAACTAGGGAGGGAAAATTGATCTGCAGCATGAAATACCTGTGTGAACCTAAGTTATTGCCATTTTTGTCTCGCCTGCGACGAATGTCGCGGAAGCGAGACATAGCGATCCAAATTCCGTCGTCGTCGGTGGCGGCGTCAACAATTGCACAAGTTTTTCATAGGTTGAATAGAGTCATTTAATCTTCATAGAATTGTGTCAAAATTGGACAGAAGTTAGATAATGGTCAGAAAATTACCTCTAGCTAAAAAAAATGGAAATTTTTTTTTTTATTTTTCGTATTTGGACTTAGTTTTTTTAAATGTTAACCCACAAATTAAAGTTTTTTTAGATGGTGAATAAAGTTATTAAATCTTATTGGAATATCATAAAAACTGGTCAGAAGCTAGAAAATGTTCTGAAAATTACCTCGAGATGAAAATTTTGAAATTTTTTTTTTTTCATTTTTCCGTATTTTTTCCGTATTTGGACTTATTTTTTGTTTGCAAAAAAATTGAATGTTAACCCACAGATTAAAGTTTTTTAGAAGTTGAATAAAGTTATTAAATCTTATTGGAATTTATTGAAAAGTGGTCAAAACTTGGATGATGGTCAGAAAATTATCTCCAGCTGAAAAAATTGGAAAATTTTTTTTTTTTGGTTTTTCCATATTTTTTGCGTATTTGGACTTAGTTTTTTGCTAAATATTTCAATGTTAATCCACAAATAAAAGTGAATTAAGTGTTTGTATCTTAACAGAATTTCATTAAAATTGGACGTTGCTGCATGCAGTGTGCAGATATGGAACAAGCTGTTGGAATTTTCATTGTGGTTCCAACTTTGGTAAATTTCCTGAAAATATCAAAGACTGATAATTTTTGAAATTTTTGCGTATAATTTTGAAAATAAGGCAATTCTTTGATTCCGAGCATAATTTTGAACGCATAAGAAATAAAAAACAGGGTTCCAACATTGGTAAATTTCCTGGAACTGTCCAAGACATGCAATTTTTTGAAATTCTTCTTAGCAACCATGGTTTTGGAGTGAATTTGAAATAAACAAACGTTTTAATGAATAAAATTGCAAAAATTTTTGATTCCACTTTTTTGTAAATTTCCTGGAACTCTCTTAGACCAATTCATTTTTGGAATTCTACCTAGCAACCATACTTTTTTAAAAATATATTGATGAAAAAAGTAATTGTCAATTGTCAATTGTCAAATGCCAATTTAAATACATTTTGGTGAAAACAGTCATTTTCAATTCCTTAATTGCAAAAATATTTGTTTCCAATTTTGGTAAATTATTGAAACTCTTACAGACCAGTTATTTTTTGGAATACAGAAAGTATATAAACGTTAGTATAGTCCTGATTATAATGATACCTTACTGAGCAGGCGAGACTCATGGTTCCGAGGAACCTTTACGAATTTTTGAGAAAATAAAATATTATTTCCAATTTACAACCATATATTTATGATAACAGGCCATAATTTGAGAAACTAGTGCAATTTTTGGAAAGAGAATGAATGGTTGCTAAGGTGAATAAGGGCAAAACCTATTCAAAGATAAGATGAGGCCTGCCTCTTAAGGTCTCACTATACAGTTTCGACGTCACCATGCATTCCTATGTAAAATTGCCAAACTTTGCAGGTTCAGTCTGAACGTGTAGGTGTAAAGTTTGCAATGAGGTGTATATTTTTGCGAAGCATGGATACCATAGATTTTATAAACAGTGCAAAAAGGGTACGATGATCATTGAATTTCTTCACAAAATAAGCTCGAACATAAACTGCTTTCAAAAGCACATGTTCACCTTCTGTCAAATTTCTGTCCACATGGCCGGCATGACACAGTCTCACTCATTTATTGATGCGATATCCCTACATACTGGTCACAGTTGCCAATTATATTTCAAAAGTACACTTTCTCAGCTTCAATTTAAGCAGTCACATGTACTCTTTCCAAGTATAATAAAATATCTATCACTTACATGTACACTGTATTTGATTCCAATTTAACTTTCCGATAGAACTATTTAGCTAAGGAGCCAATTGACCCGGAAGTGTATGTTGAGACCTTTTTGATACAGGAAATGCTGATGAATGTCACTAATTACCTCCCTTGAATAATTTTCCATTTTCAAAATAATGACCCTGAGATTTTTATGTAAACACTACAAAATAATTCAAATTATTGAAATGCTTAGTAAATTCTGCTAATTATTGCCTAAAAAGTATCTTTGGATATTTTCAAGGTATTTTTTGTTTCGTTGAAGTTAAAAATAAATGATTATAGTCATGATAGTTGTTTAATATAATATTTAGTGCCTAATATAGTTTAATATTTCAATTAGATTTAATACACAATCTCATAGCATACTAATATGAAGAATTGTGAGCAATGTATAATCCTAATCAAATATCTGAATTCAAATTATACATACTATACATGCTATAGGCCTTTTCAAAAAATCATTTGGTCCGCCCATCGGTTTCAGCATTTAAATACAAAAAACAGTTCTGGTTATCAACCCAACACAGCAAGTGTTGTTCATCCTGAACATAGTTCATAAAACTGTTCATAATAAGTTTACAATGTCATTGTTTACTGTGGTTAACTGTGACACTACACAAACAAGAGCTGTCGCCGAACTGCAGCCAGATATACCCCCGCTCATTGAACCCTGAATCAATATGGTAAGTGCAAATTTAGGTGCATGTTGACACAATATAGGTGTGCACACTATGAGTGTGGATATAATATGAGTATAGACACAATGATATAATTCTCAAGAAATAACTTTTCTGTTGAAAAAAATAAATATGAAAAAGAAAGGAAATGGGGTAAATGTCAAGGAGACAAATTCACCCTTTTTTTTGGCCTCTTTGACATTTTCACAAAAATCATAACTTTAGAGAAATTTCATTCCAACACTTTGAAAAAATTTCTCAAGAGGATTGCAATGAAAAGGGTGTTTTTCTCCAACAGCTTTGTTCCACAATATCTACCGGGTATCATTTGAATTATTGTTTTGAAAAATTTGTCAAAGTCCAACAAATCATTTCAGAAGGAATCAATAAAAAGTCAAAATCGAATTATCTCCCATTCTAGGTTTCAGACAATAATAATATTCCTTCATGCACATGTCCATATAGTGTCCTTCCTTTGTGTAAAGTTTGATTAAAATCCTTCAAATGGTTTAAAAGGAGTTGTGCTTACGAGGTAATCTGTGCAGAGGAACCAATGAAAAGTCTAATTCAAATTATGTCCCCTTCCTGGTTTTGGACAATAATCATATGCCTTCATGCACTTGTCTATATAGTGTCTTTCTTTCATGTGAAGTTTCATCAAAATCCTCTGTGTGGTTTTAGAGGAGTTGTGCTGACGAGGTAATCTGTGAAGATGGAATCAATGAAAAGTAAAAAGTCGAATTATCCCCCCTTCCTGGTTTCAGACAATAGATATATTCCTTCATGCACATCTTCATATAGTGTCCTTCCTTTGTGTAAAGATTCATTAAAATCCTTTAAGGGGTTTAAGAGGAGTTGCGCTTACAAGAAGTATGGACAGACAGACAGGGTGATTCCTATATATACCCCCCTAAACTTCGTTTGCGGGGGTATGATAATTTTGTTAATATAATTAAAATGTATTCAAGGTTTAAGTTGTGTATTTTTAGCCAATCGCACAAGTGATAGCCGGAATCGAAGAGTGTTTGTACGTCCATTTGAATGGAGAGTTCAAATCCAGGATAAGATAACAACACTTTTTGAAAAGGGCTATAACAGGGGATTGTGGAGTGTAAATTTATGTTAACTGTGAATCAAAGGTCGAAAATACCATTACGCAAAAATCTCCCGCAGTTTTGAATTGCATTGCAGGAGATCTCCTGCAATTGGATATCAGAGGGTTAAACAGGTATGATTAATTGACCAATGTCATAATGGAGTACCAACTGTGATGGAAGAAACACCAAGGTAGAAATACAATAGGTCGTTTATATACCTGGAAATTCTGCAAGCTTGAAAGAAAGTACACTTGCACAAGCTCCCATAGGTCATTGCTAAAAATTTTAGTATTTTAGTGTACAGATTTTACCTTTTATGAATTAAAAAAAACCTGTATTACTCGTAAGTAAACCAGGTTAGCCTACACAGGCTGGAGTTTCTAGAAGACAAGACAGGACAGGAAATTTTACGCAAGAGAAAGATTTGACCGGAAAGCAGGATCCAATGATGAAAATCTGTATTTGTACTCCCAGTGCCTCATCATCTGGGGATTTAACCCTAGTCCTTTTGCTTCAAAGCCAGTCTCGCTACTGAATGGGCTAAAGAAACGTGCCATTGACTAAGTCAGTTTTACAGGCTTCATGTATTTATCTACAGTACACACAGAGTGTTTCAGTTACAAATCTTAAGTTTTTCTCACTGTAAACACCAGTAAATGGTGTAAACATGACCAAACCTTCCATTGTTAATTACATAGCATATTGGTAGAGTCATATATATGTCAGTCTAAACACCAGCAATATTTGGTGTTTTCCCTCATGTTAGACCAGGGTGTTTTGTAACTGAAACAATCTGTATACACCTCAGGGTATGCACCTCTATGCATACCCTTAACACACGCACCAATTTATAGTACTTGGTTAGTTTTCCTGTTTTATTCATTGTGAGTGTCAATGTGACTGTCAATCATGATCCATTGATGAAAATGGGTTTTGATACAACCAATGTCTCCTCAAACCATTTACTATTTGCTTAGTAGCCAATTATCGACTTGTTAGTGACTGAGCTCTAACTTGGTAAATTTTTTACTGGCTATATATTTACAACCTGAATACAGCTCGGGTATGCACTGCCTTGACAAAGATATAGGAATAATTATAGATCCAGGTGTGACATTTGAAAATCACCTTTTACAAAAGTAAACAAGGCCACATCAATATTTGCAGCTATGAGAAGAACATTGAAATACCTGCATAAAAGGTCTTTTTTGTCTTGCCTGCGGCGAAAGTCGCTGAAAGCGAGACATAGGTATAGCAATCTGGCGGCGGCGGCGTAAACTCTTTTCTAAAACCTTCATAACTTTTCAAGGGTAATACAT
>MJUU01027374.1:49845-61029 GCA_002080025.1 Modiolus philippinarum
TCAGCATCCAGGCAAAATTAGGTCACTTTGACCTATATTTTACGCTTGATTGATTTACATTCAAGTTTTCTGACTAGTTCAGATCTCAGTCACTACACATGGTGAGATCATGTAACCTTGCATATGCATATATCTCTGATGGTTGGTCAGCATCCAGGCAAAATTAGGACACCTTGACCTATATTTTATGCTTGATTGATTTACATTCAAGTTTTCGGACGAGTTCAGATCTCAGTCACTATACATGGTAGGATCATGTAACCTTGCTTAGGCATGCAAATGCGATGTCAACATCCAGTCAAGATTTTGTTACTGTGACAAAGTGCCCTAACGAGGCGAACTCTGTAATCGTTGATTACCTATGTTTATGTCCTTGGAATGTCTAATGACATGTAAGCATAATATGTAAACATTGTAAAGTAATGCTAATGTACATATAAAATGTAACATCAGATGCCTATACTAGTAAAAGGTTTACAACAATGTAAACAGTTTTGATCAGTGGCATTTGAGTTGAAGTCTGTGGCTACTGTAAGGTACATGTAAATCATTAGAAGTATTCAACAAGAGGTTAACATGCAAGTTATTTTCAGAACCAGTACACTGAATGCACATGTGATATGTGAAATCAATATACAATTCACAATTCAATTCGTAGTTTATAGAAGTAGCAATAATTTTACTCTGTCTCTATCTCAGATAAGTGGGAAGTTCTGACAGAAAGAAAGTAGTTTATATTTGTTTAGTTTGTAAAACTCAGGCATTCATAAAATGTTTTATCAGATATCTGTTTTAATTATGACCCCTTAGTGGTAATGTTTCATTCATTGAATCCATTCAGTATAACATACTCATAAAGAAAATAATCTGCTCTTTATAAGATTTATATGATTCTTGTCAACAAGTATTTTTATGCCCCCGCCGCTAGGCGGTCGGGGGCATTAAGGTTAACCCTGATCTGTATGTCCGTACATACGTCTGTCCGTCCGTACGTCCATCTTTTTGGTTTCCGGATGATAACTTGAGTATCCTGCATCGGATCAAAACCAAACTTGGTCACATGCTTACTTATCAACCAAGACAGAACCCTATCGATTTCCAGGTTGGTCAAGGTCACAGTTGCTAAAAATAGACTAAAATTTCAATGAAATTTTGGTTTCTGGATGATAACTTGAGTATACTACATAGGATCAAAACCAAACTTTGTCACATGTTGCTTATCACCCAAGACAGAACCCTATCGATTTCCCGGTTAGTACCCTAAGGTCAAGGTCACAGTTGCTAAAATAGACTAAAATTTCAATAAAATTTTGGTTTCCGGATGATAGCTTGAGTATACTACATCGAATCAAAACCAAACTTGGTCACATGCTTGCTTATCACCCAAGACAGAACCCTATCGATTTCCGGGTTGGTACCCCCAAGGTCAAGGTCACAGTTGCTAAAAATAGACTAAAATTTCAATAAAATTTTGGTTTCCGGATGATAACTTGTGTATCCTGCATCGAATCAAAACCAAACTTTGTCACATGCTTGCTTATAACCCAAGACAGAACCCTATCGATTTCTGGGTTGGTACCCCCAAGGTCAAGGTCACAGTTGCTAAAAATAGACTAGGATTTCAATAAAATTTTGGTTTTCGGATGATAACTTGAGTATCCTGCATCGGATCAAAACCAAACTTGGTCACATGCTTACTTATCAAGCAAGACAGAAACCTATTGATTTCCAGGTTGGTACACCCAAGGTTAAGGTCACAGTTGCTAAAAATAGACTAAACTTTCAATAAAATTTTGGTTTCCAGATGATAACTTGAGTATACTACATCAGATCAAAACCTGAACTTGGTCACATGCTTGCTTATCACCCAAGACAGAACCCTATCGATTTCTGGGTTGGTACCCCCAAGGTCAAGGTCACAGTTGCTAAAAATAGACTAAAATTTCAATAAAATTTTGGTTTCCGGATGATAACTTGAGTATACTACATCAGATCAAAACCAAACTTGGTCACATGCTTACTTATCACAGAAGACAGAACCTATCGATTTCCGGGTTGGTACCCCGAAGGTCAAGGTCACAGTTGCTAAAAATAGACTAAAACTTCAATAAAATTTTGGTTTCCGTATGATAACTTGAGTATACTACATTGGATCAAAGCCAAACTTTGTCACATGCTTACTTATCACCGAAGACAGAACCCTATCGATTTCCGGGGTGGTACCCCCAAGGTCAAGGTCACAGTTGCTAAAAATAGACTAAAATTTCAATAAAATTGGTTTCCGGATGATAACTAGAGTATACTACATCGGATCAAAACCAAACTTGGTCACGTGCTTGCTTATCACCCAATTCAAAAGCCTATTGATTTCCATTATGGTAGCACCAAGGTCAAGGTCACAGTTGCTAAAAATAGACTAAAATTTCAATAAAATTTTGGTTTCCGAAAGATTACTTGAGTATTCTGCATCTGATTAAAAGCAAACTTGGTCACTTGCTTACTTATCACTATAGACATAATCCCATAGATTTTAGCGTTGATATCCCCAAGGTCAAGGTCACAGTTGCTAAAAATAGATTAGTATTACATATAAGACTGTTTCTCAGATTATTTGTTGGAACTACACATTATATCAAAACCAAACCAGTTCCAGTGCCTATTTATCACAGGAGAAAGATCCTTTTTCATAATATTTGAATATATATATTGTACATAGTTATGCCTTTAATAATTTAAGGGTTTCGATTGCAAGGAGGCGAGGGGAATCCGTGTCACATGGACACATTCTTCCATTTTTTTTGGCTTTGTATTCTTTGCAAAGTCTTCTTAAAAGGATAAGAGGCCAGCCTTAAAAAGCCACTATTTGCCAAATATGAACACTTGAAAAAAACTGTTTTTATTGTTATTTTGCACACTAAAATTTGGATTACCAGAGATTTTTACATTTTAGAAATGATACAGCAGACCCATCTTTATTTAGTCCTGATTCTACATGTAAACATACACCCAAAAAATCCAGTTCATCTAAAGGTTCAAAAGGAAGTAGATTTGATGAAGGAGCTACAGAATCCAGTCAGAAGTTTGACAAAGAGGAAGAGGAAATGTTTGATCCAAGTCCAGACAAGATTGACAAAGGTCAAAAGTTACGTCTTCCACGTAATAAGAAAAGAAGTAGATATTCTGAGGTGAGTATAAATGATGTCTGAAAACAGATTTTTTAATATTTTTACACCCATTAAAAAAATAAGTGGTTATTCTTAGATAAGTACATACTTTAAAACCAGTCATATAGAGAACCCCTTCCCTTGCTATACTTTTGCCTAGTTTAGACAGTTGTTTGCTTTAGAAGTTTTTCTTAATATAGATTGTTTTAAGGTAATATGTACATTGTACATACATAACAATGTTTCTGGATTCACTTATAATTTTACATGCAAGTACATCAAATTGAGCATAATGTTAAAGTGAAAGAAAATTGGTTTAGGCTATTTTAATGTACGAAATATGACCAGAAAAATCAACCAGTTAATATGATACATTTAATATAGAATTAATCAACCAGTTAATATGATGCACTTAATATAGAATTAATAAACCAGTTAATATGATGCACTTAATATAGAATTAATAAACCAGTTAATATGATGCACTTAATATAGAATTAATAAACCAATTAATATGATACACTTAATATAGAATTAATAAACCTGTTAATATGATGCACTTAATATAGAATTAATAAACCAGTTAATATGATGCACTTAATATAGAATTGATAAACCAGTTAATATGATACACTTAATATAGAATTGATAAACCAGTTAATATGATGCACTTAATATAGAATTAATAAACCAGTTAATATGATGCACTTAATATAGAATTAATAAACCAGTTAATATGATACACTTAATATAGAATTAATAAACTAGTTAATATGATACACTTAATATAGAATTGATAAACCAGTTAATATGATGCACTTAATATAGAATTAATAAACCAGTTAATATGATGCACTTAATATAGAATTAATAAACCAGTTAATATGATACACTTTATATAGAATTGATAAACCAGTTAATATGATACACTTACCGTTTTTTGGTGTGTATTACACGCACATATTTTCCCCCAGAAAAGTCCTAATGAGAGGGGATGCATTTTATACATGCGAACTTCAAAAGACCATTTTTTCCTGACCACCGTCTAACTTAACTTCAGACCGGAAATGACATTGGAAATAAGTATAAAATCCTTGCTGTGATCCAGATACGAACCTGTGTTTGATGATAACAAAGTTTGCTTATGTTAACATGATTAGATGTGTATTGTTTTCTATGTATACAACATGTATATTCAGAGATTTCCCGGTGCCCAAAATTTCATCTCGATCGTGTCCGCCATATTTGTTTTGATTAGGTGAAACCGTTTCCGGGTTTCAGGGATAGACGATACTTTCAAGTCATAATGTAATTATATTTATGAAAAGGGATAGTTTAAATGAAGTTAATTAATGCATAAACCGATTATGAAGATCAATAAGGGAATATCACTTAAAAATTTACCAAAGTCAAACCGTAATATTTACGTATCCGTAACCGCCTTTGACTTTTAATTACGTTTTGAGATAAACTTCCTGTGTGTACGAAATCAATGTTTTTCGTTTGCAAATTTCCCAAAATGTTTGAACAAACCAGTAAATAAATACAGATACAGTTATTCCTCTAAATATAAGTGAATAAAGCATCATGTCTTCCATTTAATTCAGTCCACAAGGTAATTCTCGGCGTCTCTTAGACATTTTTGGACAGAACATGTTGTTGAAAATTTACGTGCGTTTTTTACACACGAACTAGATTTTTTCTGATTCTTTTCCTCTGAGAAAGGGGGTGCGTTTTATACACCAATGCGTTTAATACACACCAAAAAACGGTAATATAGAATTAATCAACCAGTTAATATGATGCACTTAATATAGAATTAATAAACCAGTTAATATGATGCACTTAAGGTAGTTCGATCCTAATAAAAATTTCAGACAGAATTTTTTTCTTTTAAGATATTTTGTAGGTCTTAACCTATATATTCAAAAAATAAACTAAAAATGATGTGTCACCGATCATCTTTTCCCGTTATCTGGCTTTGAAAATAATGCCAAATTCAGTATTTTTCAGCAATATTTACAAAGAATATATAGGGAACTGTGATAACATGCTTATTGTTTATCTTTCATATAAAATAAATATCAGATAGATTTTTTTTATTTTTTGATATTTCAGAGATATACACCTAAGCTATCTGTTACGATGAAAAAATCTCTATGTCACCGTTCGATTAAGAGAGATATTTTATATAGTTTACGAAATAGACAATATTTACGGGAAAAGGGAGCTAATTCGCGGGAAAGTGTATGTCAATCTATTATGACGTCACAGTGAATAGGCCAATACAGGAATATTCCGGTTTGAAAATCAAGTCAATTCCGCATCCGGCTCGTGTTTTGCAAATGCGCCAATCGAATGCGCCGTGTATTAGTGTCGAACTACCTTAATATAGAATTAATAAACCAGTTAATATGATACATTTAATATAGAATTGATAAACCAGTTAATATGATACACTTAATATAGAATTAATGTAATTAATGTTCCCGAAAATGTTATACTGTGAAAGTACTATTGTTCATGGGGTTCCAATTTTCATGGATTTTGTGGTTCGCTAAAACCACGAAATTAAGTTCCCAACGAAATGTATTTTTCCAAAAAGATTAAATGGCGCAGCATTCTAAACCACAAATTTAAGTATCCATGAATTAGTGATATTTATGAAAACCACAAAAATTGATGTCCACGAACAAAAATTCTTCCACAGTAATGATTTTCATTGAAATGTGCTATTTTCAAAACTTTTTTGGCAATTTTCCTACAAAAATTAAATATTTCAAGCAATTTTATTTCCGTTTAAATTTTGTATATATCATACAGGGTCATGACAGACTCTCCAAGAAAGGATTTTTCAATAAAACCCACTATCAAAATAACGATGGTGTCAATAAAAGTTATATATGATTTTATATATGATCCACTTGTCAGTGTTACATGTATATACCAGAAAAACCAACTTAGTGATAGAAATAAAACAAATATTCTTTGCAACATCAAAACAGTTTTACAGGAAGTTACAAAAATTGAAAGGGTATACAGTGAATATACAAAAGGAAAAAAATCCCAAGAAAAAACTAGAGCTTTGTACAATGAAAAATAAAATACTTTTTGTTGCCATGGTATTTGTATGTACACAAGAGATAAAATATGTCAGCTATTTTTTTAAAAACCTGCTTGCATGGGATCTTTTTTTTGCGCAATTTTTGCACCTGTCCCAAGTCAGGAATATGTTGGTCATTGGCTTGTCTATGTCTTCTTATAAAATTTTAGTTTCTTGATATTTGGGTTATTGGATGTGGTTTGTTTCCATTGATTTATTCATTTTTTTACCTTTTTGGGGCCATTTAAGGCTTGCTATATGGTGTGAGGTTCCTCACTGTGTTGAAGACTGTACGTTGACCCCTAGATGCTTTGTTATTGGGTCGTTTTAACCTGGATATGGGATGTTGTCTCTGTGATATTTACCCCATTTCCTTTCTTTTTCATATTTAATATTAATATTTGTTTTGACAAACAACAACTGGACACAGTAATCTTGGATATATTCTTTTTTTTCAGGATCCTTCTCCAGAAATGAAGAGACTTAGATTTGATAATGTAAAAACTACCATTGAATTGTCTCAGGATCATGGATGTAGTGAACAAGATACAGACATTGTAATAGATAAAGAACCAAGGACAGTAGTACCAGAAACATGTGATTTTGATATGGACTTGATTGACAAGGATGAAACTTGTCTTGGCATTGACGAAAATGATAAAACAAAGGTCAGGGTACCAGGTTTTGTTAAGAAAAATATGAAGTCAAAGATGCATGAGAGTGATCATAGGAAAAGTGCTAGGTTAGTAACAGTTGAGAATAGCTCATCTTCTGAAAANGAAGGAATTATGAGGTCAGAGGTAAAAGGTCAAAAGACAAAGGAACCAAATAGGTCATGGCTGCATGGTATACTGAAGAGTCCAGATTGCAATATGGAAACCAGAAAAAGTGAAGATATGAAAAAAGCAGCTCATGGTAGAAATATTAGATTGAATCAAAGTATCAAATCTAAGAAAGGTCACAGCACTTCTTGTAGTCAAACAAATGAGATAGAAAATGGAAGGCTTCAGAACAGCCAATCAGAGTCTTTCAAGGTAAACAAATTAAAAAAGGCTCAAAGTGATCCTGGATACTTGTTCCAGCAAATGTCTAAAAATCAGACTACTGAAGATTATTCTCAAGATATGTTACTACAGGTTGTTCCCATAACAACTAGTAAAAAGGGAAAACACCATAACCTTGAACCAAGGTCACAGAGTTCCACAAAAGATTGTGAAGAACTGTCTGTTTCAACACATTCCAAACCTTGCTCGATATTGAAGTCTCCTTCACTTATAGGAGATAGAACTAATACAACAAAGGATTCCATTTCTAGACATTCATCTAGCACAATGTTAAAATCACCATCACTTATAGGTGGTAAGCCAAATAAACCACACTGTTCTGGTATGACTTCTGAACAGCCAATAGACATACTATCTGATAATGAATCGCCACTTATTTTACGTACTTCAGGAAAGGTCAGTTATGAGAAATCAAACTATCCAGACGTTGATAAGCTTTTCGAAGATTCAGATGAGTCTCCAACATCAAAAACTGAAGAGGTTTCAAAAATTAGTCGGAAAATAAGAGGAAGGAAAGTTAGATCACAAGATATGATGGCATCACCGGTATTGAGGGACAGGTCAAAATTGAAATCTGTAAAAACGACCTTGATAGAGATCAATGATCAGGAAACAGAAAACAGACTTAAACAAACAACATTAAGTCAAGCTTTCATGAACAGTACTAAACAGGATTCGGATTTACAACAGGCAATTGAACAGTCATTAAGGGAGGCTCCAAAGGGGGGTAAGGACGACCAGGATTTAATAGAATCGAAGGAAAATAGTCCCCCATTTAAAAAACCTGCAGTACCTAAGATGAGGATCAGGAAATACAAAAATGATCTCAATGAAAGTAGGGTTCCTAAACATAAACCAATACACTCTGCAGATTTTGACATGGATGAAACAGTAGCTCCATCTAGAATAATATGCAACTCAAAGAAAGATAATTTTGAAGATGAAAAAGTGAATGGAAGCTTAGATCCTGCAATTCAACTTTCTCAGCTTTGTGGTGAATCTCAAGATATAGAAGATGAGATTGAGGCTCTTGCTAGAAGTAAAAAAGCAGACATGTCACCAGATCATGAGGAGACTTTAATAGATTTCAGGCTTGAGGATCTACATGGGGATTCTAACATGCCAAAAACTTCAACCTGTGTAGAATTTGATGATGATTCACAAGGAATCCCATGCAGTTCTACTAGTGTTAAATTTGGAAGTGGACGACTGAAACAAAACAAGAGAAAACTAAAAACTGGAGGTAATCATTAAACCTAGGTTAATTTTTTTTACATGTAAATTATAAATCAGTTTTTGTGACAATATTTAGATGTGCTGCAAACCAGACATTTATTTAACCAAGACTGTTTTTGAAACAGTGGGTTTTATATAGATAAAGAACATTGCTTATAGCTTATATTCTGCTTGTTTTGATAATGTAGGAAAACCTTAATTGATGCATTGGTGACATATCTGTTTGTTAATGTTATTTACATAGAAATTTGAAATATTCTATACATGTACTTGCAGTTAAAATAAATGACAAAATATTTACTTTTGTAGACAATGAAGATAGAGAAGAAGTTAATAATAGACAAGTAATGGAGGATAGCTTTGATGTGTGAGTATGTCCTGTGTACTAAGCATTAAAAAACTGAAAGTAAGGCCATAATAAAAAATATACCCTAGATTCTCATCCCGGCTTGCCGTGTTTTTTTTCGCCTCAGAAAACTTTATTTTGATCTTGGGTATATTTCTTCTAAAATGACAGTATTTTTCACAAAATTTGATACAAAATATAAAATTAAATCTGCCGGCATGCCCCCCCCCCCCCCAAAAAAAAAAAAAAATGGACGAGAATCCAGAAATTATTTTATTATGGCCTAATTGAGCTAATATGTATGAAATAAAAACACCATTTATTGATAAAGCAAATGAAAATAAGTAGATTAATATGGATTGATATTCTTCAGTAACAAGGTAAAATTCTAGTCAATATATTATGCAAAGAACATACAAATTATTAATAATTATAATATTATAAAAGGTTATCTTCATGAATTTTGAAGAATGAATTCTTGTAGAATTTTATTTTTTGAGAGGGACAGGTTTTAGCCGAGTTGCAATAAAGTTGATCTTGACTATTGGTTGGTGATGCATGCAGGACAGGTATCAATATTAATCGGTTTCTAAATGATTGCTAAAAAATTTTTACATCCAATTCAAATAAAACCTAGATGTATTATTAAATACAAGCTAAGTTTACAACAAATGTCAAATTTATTTCTTCTTACTGTTCCAGTCACCTCATGCAATTCCTACACAAGCAACAAAATACCTATGTTTACTAGCCTTTTGCCAATTGGATAACAGACATCATATTTTGGGAGGGCATAATAAGTAATAACTGGTTATCATGCCTCGGTCTGATAAGGACAATGTACTTCCCGCCATATAAAGCATGGCAAATTGTACCTATCACTACAAAATATACAAACAAATGTTAGTTAATGTGGTGGTAAATTTCCTGTGAATAATATATGCATAAAAACAGTGTGACAGTGACATCTTTCACTGTAAATTTAAAATCTTTATTGCAGTATACATATAAATCTTATGCAATTAAATGGGCAAATATTAAAATTCTTGCAGAAATATTTAATGTTATTGATAAAGGCTACATCCATCATTTAGCATGTTAAGATTTTAATATTTAAATGCTTTTTTTCCAGACGACCTAAAAAGGCTGCACCAGAGTATGCATACGTTAATGTTGTGAGGGGAAAAGAGGAGAGACGTAAACTAAAGGCCTACTGGTGTCAGGAGTGTGCTGATGTAAGTTCCGAACTGCACAATTCTTGGTACTGGATTAAAATGTTTATACATAGCTTATTTGTTGAAAACAAATGCCTTAGTACCAGAATAGTTAGACTGTGGGCACACCTGCCCCATACATATTATACTGAATGAAATGAATGCTTGCAGCTCTTCCACAAGTGCAAAACTGTAAAGCAATATTCACAAGCGATTATTTTGATTCATTTCACAAGGAAGAAAATAAACTGTATGTGGTTATTTCCACGGGTTTCAAATTTTGCAATCTCTTTCAACATTGTTTGATTTTTTTGTTCTCAGTCTGAAATATTCACAATAGACCATTTTGGCCTCGCGATTTACAAAGTTGGGCAAAGGGAAGCAACTCTAGACCGGACAAACACGGGTAGTTTCCAACGTAAACTAACCAAAATGTAAAAATTATTTTCTCTTGACCTGCATGGATTCCAAGCTTCACCTTTGGTGAGATTTATCAAAATAATATATCCTTTAATGTGCCTGTTTGTTTTTTTTTATATCCCAATAGATCTCATGAGCCAGAATGCTGATTTATAAGGGTTTCTTCGGTAAATGTGACAACCTGTCCGGTGTCACGTGACGTTGATTGAGTAAAAATTTTAAAGAACGGAACCAAAGTCGGTAATTGGCAAATCACCTATTTATCATCACTTTTGAGCAAAGTCTCCTATAAACTATATTTTGTGATATGCAATTTTGTGACACCAGCATAACCACATATAAAGCAAAAATAAAGTCCAGGCAAAAATATTTTCGTTAACTTGTCTATGCATGTTATTTACATGTAACTTGGAATGATGAATAAGCTATCATGAAAATGAATTGTTGTCGAAATTTTCAGTTATTTGAATAAGTTGTCATGAAAATTGTTTACAGTAACTGATTTTATGTACCTGCCATGTGACCACTGTTAATTGATAAATTCAATGAGAGCAATATAAAGTGTGCACTCAAAAAAAGATTTCAATATTCTCATTATAACATCATATAACACACAGTGACACAAATGACAAAACTT
>MJUU01027377.1:14162-82799 GCA_002080025.1 Modiolus philippinarum
AAAAAAGAAAAGTAGGCGAGAACAATGCCCTCTGAAAAAAAAACAAAAAAAAACAAAAAAAAAAAACAAAATAAAAACAAAATAAAAAAAAAACAAAACAAACGAAAGACAATAGTAACATCGGAAACATAAAAATACAAAGACATCACATCAGTACAGAGCTTAAAAGAAACAAAGGAAACAGAAACAGACGGACAACATGGACCCATATTAAACCATGGCCGAGATCAGATGCACATAGAAAATATGGAATGCCATTGCTGCCTAAGTTAGACACCTTTCATTTTGCACAAGCTTTAAGGTTTATTAACGAAAGAATTGATCTTACAGTGTGACGGGTGCTGTTAACAGAGCAGAACATGCTTATCCTTCCGGAGCACCTGATGTCACTCTCAGTTTCACTGGAATTCACACTGTGAGTGCCTTTGTTTTGAAATCTGTAATTTCGAAAGTCGATTTCATATTAAGAACCGTTCGAAATTGACAAAATAAACGACTTAAGGTTAATGAGGACAGGTGTCACGTGATCAAACCAGAAAAATGGCGGAAAAAATTTATAAATGCTCAGATTTGAATGAAATTTCACAGGAAGGTTACTTAGCATGTGTAGAAACGAGTTTAGTATTAAAAATATCAAAATGGCGATCATTGCTATGGAAACAGAGAATGGCGGGAAAATTAAAATGGCTCAAAATTGGATGAGTTTTGAAAGGATGATAACTTAGCTTCAGGCATGGGGTAATGCTAATGTTAAATAGTAATGCATTGCAATGCATTACATATTTTCAAGCAAGTCAATGTGATGCGTAATGCACCGAATTTTCCATTACATGTAATGGTAATCCAATGAATTACTATCACAAAAATGTATGTAATTCATGCGTTATAGTGCATCATATTGCATTACTTTTTCCTGCTATACAAACATAGAAGGATAAAAAACAAAATGAACTTTATATAAATATGAACCAAATAGGCCATGTCATACAATAATTTACAGATTTTTATCCATTTCACTTCATGATTTCCATTGAAAGAAATCCTATTAAAACTGAAACAATTTAGTTAACAATTAATTATATAGAATAATCTATAATAACAGAAATGTGTTGATCAATAAAAGTTCATATAAATTGATTTCCTCCAAGGGAAGACAGATGCATATTTGTTAGTTTTTTTTATGATAAAATGTCAAAATGTTATGGCAATTTACTAAGCTAAAGTAATGGTAATTCAATGCATTTCTTTGCAAAACTCATATATTGGTAATGGTATTTCAATACATTACATTGCAATGTAATTCACCCCATGCCTGCTTGGCGTGTGTAGAAATGAGTTCTGGTATTAAAAAAAATCAAAATGGCGACCGTTGCCATGGAAACAGGAAAACTGCGGGGAAAAATCTATCTGGAACGATGGAAGTCCGTAATTTGCTATCATTCCATTACCAAATAAACACAAAATAACCCAATTCTGACGGATAAATTTGTCTGTTCAATTGATATTATAATACTACAGGTGGGTTTATATCGTATCCGACGGACTTGAATACATTTCAAAAAAATTTTGAAATATATAATTTCATTTTTCATGATCAACTTTGAATCTCATTCCGAACAGATATTGCAAATAACATGCAAAACTGAAAAAATGAAGTCACTCGGGATTTTTGACGTCGTTTTAATGTTAAAACGTCAGATAGCAATATCCGACGTCACGTCAAGTCACATGGAAAAAAGTATTGCAACACCAAATTCAAAATAAAATATGAAAAAATATTTTTGGTCATTTTGACACATGTATTGTTTAAATGAAACAAATACACATTTGTTGATAAATTTCCTGTGTAAAATTAGCAATTGTCCAATCTATAGCTGGATTTTTTTTCATTAATAGAGCTTACATTCAAAAGCACTAAAATCAAGTTTTCCTACATGTTCCGCTGGGGTGAGGAAGTTCTGTTCAATTGTTGCTAAAATGGGCCCTTCACATTTGTGAAATGATGTTTGATGGGAATTATTGGTATGCAGGATGAGGGACTACCTCTCAGACACATTGCTTGTCGTGTAGGCCACCACCATGCAACAATAAGCCGAATCGTAAACTCGTATCAACAGTCTAACGATGATACGGACATTCCAGGTCTGGAGACCACTAGTAACATAGAGCGTTAGGACAACTGATAAGGCAAAATCCCTTTATGGACAACTTTACAGACAAATACTGTTTTTACCAAATTTTGTGCTGTCATCAAGAACACTGTAGTAATCGACTGAAAACTGTCGGGTACCGTTCAAAATGATCAGTAAAACGTCCGTCGTTGATAAAAAGACATAACGCAATACGTTTGGAGTTTTATCGAGCTCGTCGTCATAGGGATTTTGTATCTTGGGGAAGGACCCATTGGTCAGACAAGAGTCACTTTATGTTAAACGTTGCTGACTATAATTTACTATGGTGTCATCCTGGTACTGCATATGCAATATTGGGGTTATTATAGGTAGTAGTGTGCGAGAACAAGTCTCTCAAGTATAGACTTCAGATGATTGAAAGCAGGGCATTGCTTCAAAATGTTGCCAACTGACTCAACAGCAGATTTGCCGCTTCACTTGTGGTATGAGAAGGCGTTTTGAGGCAGTCATCCTTGTGAATGGAAGCTTTACTGAAAATTGAGTTTTTTTTGCAAATTGTGTTATGCCCAGTCATACAAACGTTTCTAATGCACAATTACAGTATTAAATTGGTTTTTAGAATTGCTGGGCTCATAATGAAAAACAGGAAATTCTTACCAAAAACAAGCGTCTTAAAAAAATTGTGTATAAACATTTTGATAATTGAATTTGATTTATCATGATGAACAAGAAAATGATGACATGTAACGTAAAATGCCTTATTAATACCTGTATCGCAATATCTAATTTTTTGTAAATTTTGTTGATAACTAAGGAGTATCTCCCTCATGAAAAGCTCTGTCCTTGGCTGATTTTGGCTTTCCATTTAGATCATATTGGATAGTTGTTATCAGTTTTTGAATATCTTTGAGTTTATGGTCTTCAAGATGTTTAGATTTTATCTGCACTGAAGAGACATAATTTGTTAATGGGCATGTGCAGAAATAGAATTCACAGTGGGTTCGGTATTAAGTTATTTGTTATCACTGGGTCGATGCCTCTTCTGGTGGACTATTAGTCCCCGAGGGTATTCACCATCCCAGTAAGCAGTACTTTGGTGCTGACCCGAAAGCCAATTTTATGTGGAATCTCGCAATATCTAAATTTATGTAATTTTTGTTGAAAACTAAAGAGTATCTCCCTCATGCAAAGCTCTGTCCTTGGCTGATTTTGGCTTTCCATTTAGATCATATTTGATATTTGTTCTCCATCAGTTTTTATTTGAGTTTATGGTCTTCCAGATGTTTAGATTTTATCTGCATTGAAGAGACATAAGTTGTCGAAATGTGCATGTGCAGAAACAGAATTCACAGTGGGTTCCGTATTAAGTTATTTGTAACGAAGAAATACCTGAATATTGCCTACAAATTTTGAAAGTTAAGAATCAAGTGTTGCAATACTTTTTTTCCATGTGTGTATCTGTAAAATGAATTATGAGACTCGGATATCGGTAGATTTATATTATCGATAGTAGTGAAAATGAATGTAAGTTGATGGTATAACCACGATATAGATAATAAACAAGAGGAAAGCTGTCAATGTGACAGCAAACCGGGTTTTCTTTAACATGGACAGTATATATAACACATGGGTTGACCCTGAATATTTGAAATGTACTTATAATTTTCAATGTTAAACCTTCCTCTAAACTAGCCTATTTCTGAAAGTTCAGCGCAACTTGGATTTTAATCAAAAAGGAAAATAAAAGTACTGTGCACACTTCTGATACAGGTACAAATGATCTGCAAAATAAAAACTTCCTGTCTCAAATACTGTAGGAGATTTTCTCCGGATAAAGTGGGTACCCTATTGTTAAAAATTTAACATAAAAATGACTAAGTTCAACAACTGATATTTTTGACATAAATTATCAAAAATCAAAATCAAAGTACCATCCACACCTTTGAAATATGTACAATTGATCTGCAAAATAAAAACTTCCTGTCTCAAATACTGTAGGAGATTTGCTCCGGACAAAGGGGGTACCCTATTGTTAAAAATTTGAAGTAAAAATGACTAAGTTCAACAACTAATATTTTTGACATAAATTATCAAAAAATCAAAATCAAAGAACAATGCACATCTTTGATATATGTACTATTGATCTGCAAAATAAAAACTTTTCCTGTCTCAAATACTGTAGGAGATTTGCTCCGGACAACGGGGGTACCCTATTGTTAAAAGATTCACGTAAAAATGACTAAGTTCAACAACTGATATTTTTGACATAAATTATCAAAAATCAAAATCAAAATACCATGCACACCTTTGATATATGTACAATTGATCTGCAAAATAAAAACGTCCTGTCTTGAATACTGTAAGAGATTTGCTCCGGACAAATGATGTACCCATTTATAGTATTATAGTGTTCATTTTCATTGGATAAATTTCAAATCTCCAAGGGTTTAATCTGTCGCCAGACGAAAAAGCCAGGAAAATGACAAAATGCTTTTTAGACATTATAAATATACTTTGAAAACTGTACATCACGATTACGAACAAAACTGCAAAATGGAGAATAAAAACCAAACCTGGTGAAATTATTTTAAAATGACTTTCGAAAAAATGTAAGCCTCATTTTTCAGAAATAATTAGTGCTGTATTCGATATTGTTATTTGTTTATTTCTAAAATATTCACATTTTTTTTTACAAATGCACTTAAATAATACGCCCTCGACCTCGTTTTCTACTTGAAAAGGTTAACAGTTTCGGCCAAATTCACAGAAAAATATTTTCGGGAGTTCTGTCAGTATGCTTCTTGCAAAAATTTCGCCTTAAATTATCTATATGTTGTTGGAATATTATACATATTAGCCATTTAGGGCTTGCTAATGGTGTAAGGTTCCTCACTGTGTTGAAGACCGTACAGTGACCCCTAGAAGCTTTGTTTTGGGTCGTTTTAACCTGGATATGGGATGTTGTCTCCTTGACATTTACCCCATTTCCTTTCTTTTTCATATTCCAAATTTATGACAGACTTGGATTTTATTCTTTTTTTGTAATATTGAAGAGATACATTAATAATAGATTAACTGGAAAGGAAACATAAATGTACTGAGGGCACCATATACATGTTATTGAGCTAGACATTTCATGACGTTTCTGGAATAAACATTTTTGTCCTCGAAATTAGGATTAATTTGAGTCAAAGAGATAATCAATATTAGAGACTTGCGAATGACAGAATTAAACCCTTTCCATAAAGTGTTGTTATCTTTTCCTGGATTGGAACTCTCCCGTCAAGTAGAGGTACGAACACACTTTGCTTCCGGTTATAATAACTCGTATAGCTGTCTTGCATGGAGAATAACAAAATAAAAATATGAAATAAAACTAAAATCTAAAAAAATATATGCACAAGAAAGAAAAGGCCCAAAATCTCGAACATCAACACCAAACCTCTTAAAAAACACAACCTTAACCCAGATGAACAAATGGCACTGCGCCAGCTTAAAGCGAGACAGGATATAGTCTTTAAACCTGCCGACAAAAGTGGCTTAGTAGTTGCCTGGGATGCCAATTGTTATGTTCAAGAGGCACAAAACTAGTTATCCAATGGTCATTTTTACATGAAATTGGCTGACAACAATACCAAACAAAATCAAAACACCATTAAAACCTTAATATTAGATAGTATCGAAAATGAAATTCTACCGGCAGAAGCCAAACAACTGATTGTCACTGAACCTCGAACATCAAGATTTTACAAGTTACCCAAAATTAACAAACCTTGTAATCCAGGAAGGCCCATCGTTTCTGCATGTAATTGTCCAATGGAGAAAATATCTAGCTTGCTTCATGAGATTTTTATGCCTATCGTTGAAAGTCTCTTTCCCCTATCAAGGACACCAATCATGCACTGAGTGTTCTTGATAATCACAATGTAAAGGGTACAACACCTAAGATTTTCACAATGGACATTACTGCTCTATATACGAGCATCCCTAATAATGAAGCAATTCTAGCTATTAAACACTTCTTAGATAGGAGACCTAATCCCTATTTTGACACTGGAATCATTCTGAGACTCGCAGAACTAGTTCTCAGCTTAAATACTTTCCAGTTCAACGGGGATTTCTATGCTCAGACAGGCGGGGTAGCCATAGGAACCAAAATGGGTCCTAGTTTCGCTTGTCTTTTTTTTGGATACCTTGAGGAAAAGATGTTCGCAGAGTTCAATGGACCGATCCCTGACCTTTACAAACGATACATTGATGACGTTTCTTGGGCGTCAACTGACAGTGAAAGGGATCTCCAATCTTTCATTGACTTTGAGTCGTCTTACCATCCAGCCATCAAGTTCACTTTCACGGTGAGCGAGTCGGAACTGTCCTTTTTGGACATAACCTGCAGGGTGTCCGAAGACAAAATCGAAACTTCGATCTTCTATAAACCCACGGATGCACACTGTTACTTGAACTATACATCTTGTCATCGAAGTCTTGCAAAGACGCTATACTTACATCTCAGTTTTTGCGACTTAGGCGTCTATGCAGTGATGACAATGACTTTAAGCAGCAGTGTAGCCTCATGTCATCATTTTTCCATGAGCGTGGGTACCCCAAAACCGTAATTGACCGGAATTTAGACTCTGTTTCCAGGAAAGACAGAAAACGGGCTCTTGTACCCAAAACTAAGAGAGACCGTAACAGGGTCCTTCCATCCCCATAACGTCGCCACCAGAAACATTTTGCTTAATAAATTTAAGCAAATTTTCCAGAAGGATCCCCTGATGGCTGAAGTGTTTCTTTTACCTCCCCTCACGGCAAACAGAAGGGGTAAAACTATCCGTGAGCATTTAGTCAGCAGTGCACTAAAACCAAGAAGAGTTATTGCTGACTATCGGGGAACAAGAGGATGCAAGAGAGTCAGATGTGTTACCTGTCCTATTGTATTGGAAACTAGCTAAGTCCGCGGTCCAGACAATGTATTTACAATTTATACCGGTTTTACCTGTATTACAGAAAATGTAGTGTACGTGATTATCTGTAAGCTGTGCTCAAAACTATATGTTGGGGAGACTAGCCGCCGATTGGTTGATCGCTTTGCAGAACATTTACGTTATGTTAAAAATAAACTAGACTGCCCAGTCGGCAATCATTTTTGTCATCCTGGACACAGCCAGCATGATCTACAGGTAAAGTGGAAGGAGGTCGTGATCATAGACGTATGCGTGAACAGCGAATCATCCATCGCCTCGGTACAGTGCGTCAAAGGGGAATAAATGTAAAACAGAACACCGTAGATTAGATATTGTTTTTGTATTAACTAATCATCCGTTGTTTGTCTTTTTGTTATTTATTTATTTATCAATTGTTTTTGTAATTTCTTGTAATTTTAGCTAATCATCTGTTGTTTGTCTTTTTTGGTATTTATTTATTTATCCATTGATTTTGTAATTTCCGCGTATACACCTAACGTTGAACATTTTTTCTATTTAGGCCATGTCTTTGGTGTTCTTATTACAGGGTTTTTGTTAGAGACAACAGATGTGAGATGTGTCTCTGGTCCACGGTGATGTCCTGTTCTTTTTTCACCCTCGCAAAAGGAGTTAACTCCGAAAATTTGGGCCTTTTCTTTCTTGTACATATATTTTTTAGAATTTAGTTTTATTGCATATTTTAATTTTGTTGTTCTCCATGCACGACAGCTATACAAACTTTCTTTTTTGTCCAATTTATATGACACTAAGATGTCTCCCAACATATTCTTATACGGTCCGACGACACGAGTCGACTCACAACACCGAACTTAAACTTTTCAAGGACGCGATGGTTTGATAACCGGAACTGTTTAATTTTATTTGAATGTCGAAACCGAAGTGGGGACAAATGAGGTTTAGAAAAGGCCTATATAGTTCTATAATTTTTTGTGTGGCATGCAGAGCTCTACGGTCGTGTGGTTTGTGTCGTTACGCTTATTCTGTTTTAGTATCGTGTAAGTAACCTTACTGCTAGATCTATATGTTTTATGATTCTATTTCCCGAAACACCCGTACTATTCGCATAAATGGAAGGTTGGTCGAAACGTCCAATAAACTGACAAAGTTTCGTTCTTCAAAATTACTCTTTTTTTTATGTCGAGCATGTTGGATGGTAAAATACAGTCCTCTTATCAATAAGATGTTATAGTGGCATATGTTATAAATAACTAAATACCGAAGTTGCTGTGAATTTAATTTCTGCATATGCGCTTCGACAACTTATGTCTCTTCAGTGCAGATAAAATCTAAACGTTTGGAAGATCATAAACTCAAAGACATGTTAAAACTAGTAGAGAACAAAAAAAAGAATCTAATATTTTATCTATCGAAAGTTACAGAGTGGTACCATAGAACTAATGAAAATAGACTTTAATAGTAGATGTGAGTCAAATTTTATGTTTTCGAAAAACAGGGAACTTAGCACACTAAGTTGCTAGAGATTAGGATTATAAAGAGCTTTGGTGCAGTGCTATCTTGAAGACCTGAATCCCTAAAATAAGAGTTCTCTGTTATTGTAGACTTTATTCCACAGTAATTGGTTCAGCTCACTGTCATCTTCAGCGGTGAACCCATGTTGTTTTCAGGTTTTTTATATTTGGAACACATACTTAATATTGCCTAAGTGACTAAAGAGAAGTGACATTCTGAAAAGCTCATTTGTAGGATGATTTACTGTATTTAAGGACTTTGAAATAACAACGATTTCGATTCAATGTGATTTTTTGTTAGAAAATTGTAAGAGAAGTAATTTAAGTGAAAAAAATAGGTCACCGATGTAATTATTGAGATTCAAGTATTTGTAAAAAATTGCTGGAAAGTGAACTCCTCCGTTTTTTCATAGGTTTAACATGAGGGATGTTTATCAAATAATGAATGTGACAAAATAACACCAATTGAATAAAAGGGGTAGGGACTATAAGGGCCAAATTTGTCCCCATCTCAAATGTTCATAATTTTTTCAGGGAATTATCTATACGATATCCTCTTCACGTCTATGTAACTTTTTAATATTTATCACTTCACATTTCTCAAAAATACAAACAAAAAACGCAAAATTCGTGCTATTTATAGCATACATGATTTTATGTAAGTATGTGCCCGTATATATGAGAGTTTTTGTGATATCTAAGAAAGATTATACACAACAGGCGTAAATGGGGTATATGATATCAAAAAAGATGTTTCATTGCTTGCTCTACTGAAATATCCTTATAAACGGTTGCTATGGAGACAAAAGTTATACGTTGTTTAGTATATATAACAATAAAAATAATAACTAGATTTGCAATTGCAAGCAATAGCTGATGTCGCCCCTGACAGCCAATTCGATGCTTCCATCTTGTTCGCAGCGCCAAAATCTACCTAGAAATCAAATTTCGTTGAAATCGGACAAAGTTGAAATTTTCACGTATTTTGGCAGCCATCTTGGAAATGTCGGCCATTTTGAATTTTTTTTTTTTTGCTGCATGCCCATCTACTAATAGTGATTCAACTTTGTGCCAAATATGAATGAAATCTGTCAAGGCATATTAGAGATTTGATGATTTTTATGGAAATCCGACATATGCAAAACACTGACGTAACTGGGCAGCCATCTTGAAAATGGCGGCCATTTTGAAAATTTTTTTTGGTGGAGGCACAACTTCATAAGGTGATCCAACTTTGTACAAAGTATGAATGAATTCTGTCCTGGCATCTCTGAGAACGAAGCCAGACAAAAATCATTGGAAGAAAGAAAGCGGAATAATAATAATAATAATAATAATAGAGAAACAGACAATAAACAATATGTCGTCCCGACTACGTCTGGGGCGACATAATTAAGAACTCAGGGTTTCCACCCTTAATAAATACAGCATGACATGCAGAATTTGAATTATTTATCAAATAAAATTTATTCATTCGAATGGGATTTGGCTCGATGAGTGCCCTGTGGTTGTTTGAATGTTCTGATCGTCTTCTCTCGTTTTTGTCTGGCAGTGGATGACAGGGATTGTAAGAACACTTTGCCAGTTAAGGTTATGTTTGTTGACGATCCCGCATCCACGGATCATTAGGTAAAAAAGCATGGATGCAGCGTTGCTCGACAATTAGCAATGAATTCCGCTCAAACCGGTGCTAGGGGCCGTCTTGAACTTGCTATGAGGTATGAGTAAAGCTCATTGTTGAAGGCCTTATGGTGACTTCCAGATGAAGAACAACAATAAAAGCGTTGTTCCATTGCTTATTATTACCATGTATTTGTAGAGACCTTGTCTCATTCGCATGTATATCAGTAATTTCCCTCGAAAAAATAAAATCAAATACTCAAGACCGTAGCTATATTGCGGATATAATGTAATATGTCATACATTTTTGACATTATCTTGTACATAAAAAGTTACTGTAAGACAACTTCAGTATAATACCAAAGAACAAGGAATGCGGTTATTACAAAAAAACATCAGGTGCTCCGGAACGATAAACATTTCCTGCTCTGCTAGCGGCCCCGTCACACTATCCACGAGTCAATCAAGGGTCAAGTCAAAACCGGCAATGTCAAACCCGTGAAGACATAAAATCTAGCTGAAAATGAAGAAGTAATTCCTTGGAGCTTGAATATATATACTGATTTTACCACGGGTTGGCCCTTTATGCCGAATATTTTACCTTGAACGACATCCAGCGGTAAAATAGCGACTTCAAGGGCCAACCCGTGGTAAAATCAGTATATATTCAAACTCCCAGGAATTTTTTCGATTCTAAAAGGACAAATAAGGCATATTTTGTGAAGCGAAGCACTCTAAGGTAAAGGAAAATAATCGCCGTCCACTAATTGAACATTCCTAAGAACTGAAAAGATGTATATAAATTTGTTACTTTTTAAATCAAATATTTTTTATATGGGCTTAAAAGTTAATTAACATTTACAAAAAAAAAGACAGTAGAAATATTCATAAGCAGATTTATTTTTATTTCCTATTGCATGTTCACGTATGCTGAATATTGGAACAGCCTTGAATACTTTAGCGATTTTACCACGGGTTTAGACACAAAGCGTATTTGAGACATCATATTAGAATGCTCGTTTTAATTTGGTACAGCGACACGTCATATTTAGTTACAAAAATAAAATATGAAAGGTTGACAAGATGAAGAACAAATTATAATAAAAGCGTTCCTCCATTGCTTGGTTTTGCTTGGTTTAATAGCATATGGCCTTGACCAAATGTTATGCAACTCGCCGATTAATCAGTAAATACAGCGACTATTTAAATGCAGTTTATGCACAAAATACCCGGCACTGAGGTTTCAGATATACAAAATCCGGCACTGAGGTTTCAGATATACAAAATAAATAGAGTTTTACTTATCTTACAGGGCGACTATGCGTAGGTGTATTTATTTTAAATATTTTATCAGATTTGTAATCAAATTTTCCAAAGAGTAAATTAGAAAAATAAATTTCTTTTATGAAGTCAATGAGACAGATCAAAATACACAGATTCATAAAATCTATGATGCAATGTAAGCGTCATCCTGTAATGGAACATTAATTAATGTGACAAACAAATTGACAGTCAATTCGCTACCTGCATCCAACACATTAGGCTCCCCACTTTGCCGCAATTTTGTGGGCATTTTGAAAATAAAAAAAAAACAAAACGAAAAAACGAAGTCTTAAAGCATCTTGTCAATAAAACAAAATTAAATCTAGCATACGTTCTTTTAAATGTATTTATAGACGGTTTGAAGAAAATAACGCGTCGTCAGTAAACCATTGCGACCATATCCTAAATTTGATGTCCCGTATTCAATTCTCCGAAATAACACCAAAAAAAGTGAACGTTGAACCTTAACACCTGGGATACTTTTAAGCTTAAATTAAAAACTTTTGTTTTCTGTGTGTATAAGAAGATGCTTGATTTTTTAATCGGGCATTTTATTGAAATATTTCGCAGGCATGCATCTTGATCATCATTGATATTTGTAAATATACTGTGTTAGTGCCGTCCTCGATATTCAAAGGGAGCAGGGTTTAATAAAATAAGCGATAGCCTCTTCTTTAAAACAGTTTATAATCAGGTATTTCATTGAAACATTTAACAGAGTTATGCATTTCCATGGATATCTATGAATAAGTTTCATATACTGTTTATTGTAAGAAAAAAACGGCAGAAGACATGCACAGATTTTGACGCCAGCATCGAGTGTATTTAAAAAATTCACCCCTCCACATCATTCGATCAATACAAAAAATTGTTGAAATATTCTTTGAACAAACCAAAATTCACATGTACATTGTCTTCTTGATCGAGGCGTGTTGAGGGGTCTAACTTTTCTATAGAATTTGAAAAACACGGCATTTTTCTGCAATATCAACTGAAACACGCTGTGTTTGTGACGTCACGCGACGTCAATGTAACCATGGAGATATGAAAATGTTTATGCAAAATGGTGCATTAGAAACATATACTATATTGGATTATTGGAAGGAAAAAAATCCTGGAATTTGGGCCAAAAACAGCTCTTATAGTCCCTTCTCCTTTTGTCAGAATGCCCCAAAAGATGTATAAAATGAAATTATGGAAAAGAATTAGAGGGTCACCTGGCAAAAAGTTATTAAGCTTTTAAATGGATAAAGCCAGAGATGTCCGAAAATCTGACAGAAATATATAAACATGACCAGCAAACATCCTTAAATGCTTTATCTAGGGAAATTTGTAAGAAAGATTGCTTTTAAGATCAAGAATTACTCGAAAATTTGAACTCGATGCACACAGTGAAATGCTAAAATTCAAAAGGTACTGAATCGATCGACCAATGACATTGTTTAAGTAAAGTACAAATAGTTGAATTAATCCATATTAATACCAACCTTACATCTACAGTCATATGACGCCCTTAAACTTTCCAACTGAAACGATGTTAGACGAGTTAATAACTTCTTGTAGGAACACGAATCAAACCACATCCGTCCTTGATCATCCAATCCTCCTGCAAAACACAATATAATAATATCTGCATTCATATCATAGTACTCATATTAATTGGCCTTTTCTTTTATAGGATAATGCTTTCCTAAATGCTTTGCATCCAATACTCATACAGCACCAGACTTACATTCCAATGTGATTTAGGTCAAACTTCCGTGTGGTAAAATAATGTTCATAACAATTTTAGTATGAATTACAAGCGGTCATTTTGATATAATTAATTTTCGATTAGATAACGTATTTTTATACATGTAGTTGGTAAATTGAATTAAACGTACGGCAGTATTTTAAACCCATGGTCAAATATTCCCATAAATAATATCATTATCAAAAGTAGCACTTTTGGCGTCCGAGACCACACAACATTATCACATATGTTTCTATCATTCTTTTTAGTTCAATTATAGCGTATTTCCAAACATAGGTGAAAAATGTTTCAATTTTGGGATTGGCCGATATTTCTTCTTTTTAAATGAAAATTAATTAATTCATATGATATCAATATATATGTTTCAAAAACGACTCATTTCGCCTTGATCATACAATTAAACGTTATATGCAAAGAAAAACATACATATAAAACTACGCAATAATTACATGAACAAGATTGAAAATGACGTTTTCAATTCCTATTCACATGAGATATCACCCAAATGACGCAGATTATACCAAACATACTAAAAGATTTGGTATGAAATTCTAAAATCGAGCTTTAAAATTTACAACTAACCTGCAATCAAAAGGTTCCTGTTTGGCCACAGATAAGCAAAACAAGGACCAGTAGTTGCAGCGACTACTACACTTCCTGTCTTAATGTAACTATCTGGAGGTGCCTAAATGGTAATACAAAAAAGTGTACATTGTATTTTTCATAGTTAGTTTGTCTATAATGATTTTGTTTTGTTATTTTTTATCTTTATTTTACCGAAGAGTAGCCTTAATCGATGACTTTTTATTGGAAATAGTGCGGTTGAATAGAATGCGGTTGAATAAAGTATTCTCACAGTATCTTGATATTTTGGCGAGATTTTACAAACTTTCCATTGACCAATATATTCTTGTAATATAATTCTTCAGACATACTATGATAATTCTAATCAATCTGTGTATTCTGTTATGTTCTTTTGTAAATAAATACTACATGTGTAACATGTATAAGAATAAAGGCGACCAGTTTCAAGCTGAATTTAAATTGCCTATATCGCAAAAACAAAATAATAATAATAAAAAAGGTAAATTGTTCAGAGAACAAATCCAAGATCTTTCTATAGTTCCCGTCCTATAACATTTTTTCAGTAAGATTTTATTCACCATTCTGGTCAAAATTGTTCCTTAAAAAGCTTGTTAATTTTGCGTTGTTATTATCATGGTTAATGTGGTCTTTTCTGAAAATAAGCTTTTTGCTAAGGACATGAAAGCCAATTCCGGTTGGCAATGTCATTTCCTTTTTACAACAAAACAAAAGATTTAAGGTATTGTTGCTACGGACATCAAACGTCTTGACCCGTTAGATAAATTTCCTGTATTCAACGTATGTTAATAATAAAGCCCCGAGCTATTTCCCTCCAAATCTATTCGGAATACAATTCTCGGTGTTTATCATTGATCATTAGAGAAAAAGATTACACCACTTTATCCCGATTATTACCATATTTTATCCACTCTCGATAGTTAAATTTAAAAATTTTAAAATGCTCGGCAAGCCTCGCAATTAAAATTTTAAAATGTAACTATCTCTAGTGGATAAAATATGGTAATGAACGGGATCTTGTGGTGTAATATATATATATATATATATATACGTTATGTCCTGTTTCCCCCCAAAAAAATGTATTTGCTAACCGTTAATTATATTTTTTGTATATTTATACTTTATCAACGATTACTGTCTAATACATCGGCAAACACTATAATGTTTTTTTTTGTGTCCCTTTATGTATAAGCATTATATTTTGTGTCCCTTTATGTATAAGCAGAGTCGACACGTAGGAATAACTATCCGTCGTCTTACGTCGTCGTTCTGCGTCGTCTGTCGGTTTTCAGATTTTAAAGGTTCAATGAGCCAAAAAAGCTCGTTCGTTAATTCGGTTTGTTAATATTCAACTCCTTCAAAACTGTGAGTCATATTCCAGAAGCTTTCAGAATATATTGTTCACCTGATATAATTTCGCACATTATACTTAATGTTTTGGATGTACAGATTTTAGAGGTTCACGGAACCATAGTAGCCAATTTTGTTAATTCGGTTTGCTTATCTGCAACTCCTTCAAAACTGTCTGTCAGATTCCAACCAAACTTTCAGTATATCTTGTTTAACAGATCTGGTTTTGCACATTATACTTAACATTGTGTTTTACATATTTTAGCGGCTCGCAAAGCTAACATAGCTCATTTGTTAATTATTAAACTGCAAATCCTTCAAAAACTAGAATTCATGTTTTTTTTTCTGTTTTTTTTTCGTTGTTGTTTGTTTGCATATTTCTGTGTTGTAAACAATTCATGTTCTTAACAAATTTGAAGAGCAGGTTTTCCTCAAGTATAGACATGAACATGATACTTAAAATTCAAAAAAATACCAGAGTTGCATATAAAACAGTAAATTTTGTTATGCTGTACACGTGATTCAAGGAGTATCTTCTCATTAGCAGCATTAGAATCAATTAATTTGGAAAGCCATGATCCAAAAGTTGTCCAAAAAGAAGTACTCATTACCAAAAATATCGAAATAAGAGGCCAAATCCAGTACCAAGGACATCTACCGCGTGCCATACACGGAATGAAGCCTTGGTATTTTTAAGTGGTTAGAATTTTGATATTTGTTGCATAAATAAAAAATATTATTATTATTATTTTCAAACATAACGTACATTGAGGACGTATTGTGTACAAAAATCATTCAGTATAATAAAAACCATAATGTCCTTGAATGAGGTTCGATTAACACACTCGGTGAAAAGTTATCACCCTCGACGTTGTCTCGGGTGATAATTTTTACCTCTTGTGTTAATCTTCCCTAACACCTTCATCCAAGGGCATCACGTTTATATTGATTTCTGCAATTAAGTATTACTACACACCTTAAATACCTCCAACACAGTAATATTATAAAAGTTTTCTCGTAGCCATGGATGAAGAGGTCTGACTTCATCTAATTCATGCACTGTGAGCGAATCTTCCGGAGAGTAGTATGTCTCGGAGGGAACACCAAGTATCACTGAAAATATTATATAATATCCTTTGCCAACAAGAAAAATTTAATTCCTCTAAAGAAGTGAACCGTATCCCCTGCAATAAACAAGAGGCTCTCCAGAGCCTGTACCGCTCACCCGAAACATATCTACTAGAGACATTCAAATACACCTTTCTGTTTTTCTAGTATAGCTACTTGTTATAGTACTAACGCATTCTCAAAGTATGTTAAACCTTTATGTTATCAGATCGAAGGGTAAAACTTTAACACTACTGGCTTCCGTCTTTGATAAGGGATCGCTCTGCAGGACGTAATTATAAAAAACAACTATCACACCAAAGTGTACTTCCAACTAGCAAAATTGTTTCATATATCTTACGATGTGCTCCGTTATTTAAATATGACCCGAAGACGATTCTTAAAGGTGATACAGGGGTTAAAAACTGTCGTATGAAATTAAGACCATACAAAAAAAAATTAAAACCGTGGACTGCTCACTAAAGCGTGAAATCTTTTATACAAAAATGTTTTGGTTTAAATGATAGGATGAGGATTTAGCGAATTTTAACGAAATTTTATTTCATTTTAGTTACTTGAGATTTTTTTAAATTTGGTCAACTATTATGCAAAATAAGTGCTTAGTTTGCAGCCATGTTGGATGATAAACTGAACGCCGACATCTGGTCAGCACCTCATAGGTACCATTCTCGTAAAGCTTTCTTAAAATCCATTATTTTCTATAAAAATTCGGGATATATGGTTCAACATTCGTGATACAAAGGCACCATATTATTGGGGGAATTAAATATCGGAATAGCTTTTTGACTAATTCTCTTTTCAGTATCCAGCCATTTTTAAGGATGAAATAGTAAAGAAGAACGTGCCATTCATTTACTGGGTCGCTAAATTTAACTTCATACAAAGATTCTAACATTATACTGTCCGTGTGTAAGAATCAGTATCTCGACTTTATGGTTAAGGAGATGGGAATTGAAACCACTTTCTAAGCTCCTGACTAGTTTATTGGTCGCAGTAGGAGATGGCCTGAAACAGTAACTGCAATAAAGTTTACTCCACGAGTGGCGTCAATCAGCTGTGGATTCTGAAAATTCTTAAGATTGCCTTCAACAGCTATCCTCTAGCAATTTCATCCATTGCCATAGCATACAGACTTTTGATTTTTCTCTCTCTATACTACCCTACCACACAATAAATTGAAAACAGTATTTTTGATTTGATACATCAACGTTTCTACACTAAAAACGCAGAACGGAGATAAATTTTTAAGTACATGTAGTATTGAAAGACAAAACATATTTTGTAAAGAACCACAATGAGTCAAACAAGAATTACACGGAGAATGACGTCATTAAGATGTTGGATTTTTTTATACTCATTTAAATATCTATAATCTGATTTGTTCAAATCGTGTCACATGACATTTGAGATTTCGCTGGGTCAACCGGCTAGCGTTGGGTCGCATAGGAAGGTCAACCGGTGAACAAGAGAATTCGATATAATATAACAGTTACCACCCTAGATAGTGTGTGACCCAGCGGTTTCTCTCCCCTCGAAATTTAGGTCACCCTCGAGCAACCTCTCGGGTGACCTTAATATCTCGGGGAGAGAAACCGCTGGGTCACACACTATCTAGGGTGGTAATTGTATAATGGACAATATTTTTGTCGAATTTGGAGGCCGCGTTTTTCAACAGACAAGCGGGATTCCCATAGAAACTAACGGCGCGCCTCTTTTAAATTATCTTACTTTTCTCGTATAAGGCCATGTATTACAAGGACTAACGCAAAAAAGGAAAACATTTAGCCCAGTCCTTTTAATTTTAGTTTACTCTACATAGATGATGTACTGTCTCTTTATAATCCAAATTAAGGAATATCTACACCACATATATCCAAAATGAGCTTGAAATTAAAGAGAATACTAATACACCTACAATGTACTTCAGCTTCGTACTTAGATCTTTTGATATACATGGACGAAGATGGACGTTTGAAATCTAAGCAATATGGCCAACGTGATGATATTAACTTCCCAATTGTGATCTTCCCCATTCTGAGAAGCAATATACTCACCTCTCAAGGCTATGGAGTGTACATTTCACATCTGATTTGCTGCCGTCGAGCATGTAGTTTATACAGTGATGTTTTTTTTAATAGAGCAAAAATACTGTTCGAAAAGCTGCTAAGTCGGGGATTTGTTCAGCCTTTGTTACTTTCATCCCTTCAGAAAATCTATGGCCGTCACAAAGACGTGATTGACAGATATCACGTGTCTGTGTCCCAAATGAAAACGGATATTTTCAGGTAGATCTGACGTCTTCGTGAATATGAAACAACCGATTTAGACTCAACCCTGAATTGACCCACTGATAGTATGACGTTTGTCGCTAGCGGAGCAGGACATTCTTACCCATCCGGAGCACCCGATGTCACTCCCTGTTTTGTTGGAGTTCACACTGTCAGTACTTTAGTTTTGTCTTCTTGATTGATGTTTGTACTAACGGTTTGTCATTGTGAATGTTTGAATTCGATAGAGATTTGTAAAAACTTTCAAAATTTTACCTTTATTCTGTTTGAGGGTTAGAGAAGTAACATATGCCATGGATTTTTATTGGATATGATTATGGGGTAAGAAAAAGACATCAACCAATCCGCAACCAAACGATATATGTCTCAGTAATATTGTGACTGATTTTGTACCGGGGCACGACATTCTTACCCTTTCGGAGCACCTAATGTCACTCCCGGTTTTCATGGGCGGTCACACTATGAGTGCTTTAGTTCTTAATGTCGTCTTCGTCTTCCTATTTCGGTATTTTGTTATTTATTACCACTGAGTCGATACCTCTGCTGATGGACTGTTAGTCCCCGAGCGTATTCACAAATATTTTATGAAAGGATATGGAGTAAATGAACATGAGACCACAACACATATGGTAACTCCAACTGCAACAATTTTAATGAGCTGTATGGCCATTCTCATCAGCAGCACTAGAACCCAAACATAGGAAAATCCCTTATTGCAAAATATGTTTAAAATGCATAAAACCAAACGAAATCCGAATAGTACTATCAAATATAGCGAAGGACAAAAGTACGATGGGCGGAGTTAAACCTTAGGTTTTAGAATTTACATAAATTTAGATACATGTTACAGTAATTAAATAAAGTGTACACATGAGATATAATCTCATGTAAAAGTACACCATATCTAAGAAAAATAAAGAGCATACAAACCGGAAGTCAGTACTTCGGTGCTGGACGGAAAACTTACTTTATTTGGAAACTTGCAATATCTAAATTTTATAAAATTTTGTTCAAAACTAATGAGCATCTCCATCTCGCATAGATCTGTCCCTAGTTTGTTTTGGCTTTACTATTTAGATGCTATTGGTAATTTGTTCTCTATCAGCTGTTACACTTACCGTATAGCGGGTAATTTTCGCGGTTGCCAAATTTCGCGATTCTTTCCCAAAAGAGGGGTATTAAATTTTGGCGGTCATCAATTTCCGCGAATGGAAAATTATGTAAAGGACAAACATGTATAAAGATATACTAACTTTTATTTTGCGAGTTTTTATTTTCGCGTTTCCATAAACCTCGCAAATATAGCGAAAATTACCCGCTATACGGTATTTCGATATACATGTATGAATCCAAATATTTTGATTTAATCTGCATTGAAGAGACATAAGTTGTCGAAATGTTCATATGCAGAATCTAAATGAAAAGTATATTCGGTATTTTGTTATTTATTACCGCAGGGTCGATACCTCTGCTGGTGGACTGTTAGTCCCGAAGGTATTCACAAACCCGGTAGCCAGTACTTCGGTGCTGGCGCGAAAACCGACTTTATTTGGAAACTTGCAATATCTAATTTTACAAAATTTTGTTCAAAACTAAGGAGTATCTCCCTCTCGCATAGCTCTGTCTTTAGTTTGTTTTGACTTTACTATTGAGATACTATTGGTAATTTGTTCTCTGTCAGATGTTACACTTATTTCGATATATGGATATTTTGTTATTTCATGCATTGTGCCTGTCACACATATCTTGTTTTGTCTTTGTTTTTCTCTGTTGCCGTTTTTGCCATATCTTTGGACTTTGATTTTTGTTATCATCACTTCACTTGTTGCTTCGGTATTCTACTGTCGTTGATTTTTGTTATCATCTCTTCACTTGTTTCTTCGGTATTCTACTGCCGTTGATTTTTGTTATCATCACTTCACTTGTTCCTTCGGTATTCTACTGCCGTTGATTTTTGTTATCATCACTTCACTTGTTCCTTCGGTATTCTGCTGCCGTTGATTTTTGTTATCATCACTTCACTTGTTCCTTCGGTATTCTACTGCCGTTGATTTTTGTTATCATCACTTCACTTGTTCCTTCGGTATTCTTCTGCCGTAGTTGCAGCTTCTAGAATGACCGTTGGTGATCCCCTAATTCTGAATCCTATTTGTATTTCAGTTTAACAATTTTGAGTTTAGACGATGACATAGTAAAACTCGATAACACTCACAATATAATGTTTGTTTCATTTCGTGTCTACCAAGACTACATATACGTGATTTTGTCTTAAATAAATAAGACAAAGCTTGCAACTGGTACATTATTTTTTCTAGGTAAACTTGTCTGCTGATACCTTTAAAAGTGAAGTTTACAAAAAGGTACAAATCGAAAACTTGATCAACGTATTCTACATACTTGTTACCTTCTCGTCTGTTTCTAGCATATACCTCTTGTAATGTATAATTAGTATCATAAATGATCTTCCTTATCGCCTGCTAATGATACAAAACCACTAATGATACATTTTATCGCATATACCGTTGACTCATCGCCGCTAAATGATACAAGAACCTGGTAAAAACGGAAAAATCAACCACAACCGCTGATGTAATAAATTTTTTAGATCATTTGGCGTTGCATAACAACCGTCTAATAATTTAATATTACATAAAACATCGTGTGCACAAAGGGGCGTTCGGATACAGATCAAATAAGTTTCTTCTGGTCTTTGAATTATCAAAATTGTGCCCTTTGCAAGAGAAAAAGCAGGAAAATGCTTTGAATTAGATGAAATCTTACAGTAAGATTGTCTAGGAAGTGGGGAACTCATTTGTTGTGTATTGATTTCAAAAATTGCGATCGTTGTCATCGAGACAGAATAAAGGCGGTAAAATTCAAAGTGCTAAGAATTTTATCAAATTTTTCTGAAAGGTTATAAATTTAGCGTTGCGCACGTAACGCTTAATGATATTGATATTATAAGTAGGCTTTGTATCATTAATATCATTAACGGTTGCTACATGAAGGGCTATAGTTTTCTGGCGGGAATTGAGTGGAATGAAGCCATGAACAATCAAACACAGAATGTGACGTCGAAATTTAAGTATGAAAAACTAAGTAGCCACTCAGTTCCTGAGATTGTGATGTCGAAATTTAAGTATGAAAAACTTGGTAGCCACTCAGTTCCTGCCAAAAAATAATCGTGAAAGGGTATATATTGATAAACTCACCGACAGGATTTTGACAAAATGCATTTTGTATGTGCGGTCTTAAGCATGTGCAGCCTGATGTCTGGCCAACCAAAAACCCAATCAAGACAAGCCTTGCAATGCACAGCATCTTTATGTAGAAAATAAGAAATTCAAAGTTTGATTGTGTCCAAATTAATTTGACACGAATATCGAGCAGCTTCTACTCTAAGAGTCTACTAAAACATCAAAAGACAATACAAATGTACATAACTGACAGTAGATTAATCCAAGAAACTGACATATACATGTATTGACTAGTTAAATTATCAACAGGTTCTCGAAATCCGTTAATCTAAACCTCTGGTCTATTGGTCCCTTTGTCGAGCAACGGATGGCAGTGTTTTTAAGTCTTTTCTCCGATGCTAGTATGTATGTTCATTGACGATCTTACATCCATAACCAAAAGTGAAGATACATGGATGTAGCACCCAAACTGGTGCTTGGAGTCGTTTTGAACTTACTATGAGGTAGAAGTGTTTGCTCTTTTTGAAGGTGTCTTGGTGACTTCAAAATGAAGAACAAGAATGGACGCGCTGTTCTATTTGCTTAATTTTGTCATGCTTACAAAGGAGTTTTGTCCCATCTACTTCATATCCCATTTATATGGCGATTAGAATCTGATACAATCATTAGAAGATCTCGATTTTTTCCTATCTTTTGACATATAAACCCAATTCAATGGCCCACCTGCGCATCCAGCGTTCGAAAAAAGGGGTTCCAAAGGGGTACCAGAAAAAGGCGTGATGCTACTTTTTTTTCTTTTACTTATTTATTTTTATCAGTTTCTGCCGTATTTCAAAACAATTTCCAGAATAAGGGGTCGCTCAAACCCCCAGGAAATCCTATCCCACTCTGGATCTGCATGTGTGTCTTTTGTGCACTATTAGTGCAACGAAATATCTTTGAAAGTTTTGTCTGTCTGTCTGTCTGTCTGTCCGTCAGCATTTTCTATGTCGTACGATAAGTCCAGTTTGCATTCGCCGATCTTTATGAATTTTTTACTCAAAGTTGAACTTAACCAAAGGAAACTCCCTTACAGTTTTAGGAAAAATCGGGAAATGATTTTTGGGGAAAAAATTCGTTTTATATGAAAAAGTGCATATTTTGAAAATTAGCTCAATGTCGTACGATATCTTAAGATTGCCTTCAGGGATTTTGATACTCATTGTTGAAGTTGACCAAAGGCAGCTCCTTTTTGTTTTTGAAGAAAATTTGAAAATGATTTTGAGGAAAAGCATCGTTTTTATATGAAAAAGTGCATATTTTGAGAATCAACTCTATGTCGTATGATAACTAAAGATTGCATTCATGGATTTTTTGTAATTTTGATACTCAAGATTGAAATTGACCAAAGGAACTCCCTTTTGTTTTTTAGGAAAATCTGAAATCATTTTTGAGGTAAAATCTTTTTTTGGAACTATGAAAAAGTGCATATTTTGAGAATTAGCTCTATGTTGTAAAATAACTTGAAATGACCTTTACAGATTTTTATAAGTTTTATGCACAGTGTTGGACTTGATTACAAGAAAGTCCCTCATAATTTTGAGGAGAAACATAAAAAAGTTTTTGGGGAAACACTTAGTTTTTTTTATAAAAAGTCATATTTTGAGAATCAGCTCTGTTTTATGATAACTTGAAATTACTTTCATATAAACAGATGAGACATAAGTTGTCAAAACGGTCATATTTTGCACCTGTCCCAAGTCAGGAATATGTTGGTCATATTTTGCGCCTGTCCCAAGTCAGGAATATGTTGGTGATTGACTTGTCCGTGTCTTCTTATAAAATTTTAGTTTCTTGATATTTGGATTATTGAATGTGGTTTGTTTCCATTGATTTGTCCACTTTTTACCCTTTTGGGGCCATTTAGGGCTTGCTATATGGTGTGAGGTTCCTCACTGTGTTGAAGACCGTACGGTGACCCCTAGATGCTTTGTTTTGGGTCGTTTTAACCTGGATATGGGATGTTGTCTCCTTGACATTTACCCCATTTCCTTTCTTTTCCATATATGCAAATCTAAATTAATGATTATCCCCTTCTTCGTGATAAGTACTCGCTAACACTCGTACTTATTCACGAATAAGGGGATTATCATGTTCTTACACATACTTAAACAAAAAATACAATTAGTACTTCTACAAAGAAAATGTCACATAATTCTATAATAGGAAATAACTACCCTGCAGACAAAAAAGACATACTTGGTTTAACTCGAGCAATGTTTTTCTTTCATAATGCAAAAAACTTTTAATTTGCTTGTTACCTCATTCACAAGTTTTATGTAAAAATGCCAATTAATGAAAGTAAGAAGGCATTATAATTTGATTTGACTGCTTATACGATAAAACAAGGAAAAAATAAGAAAAAAAATAAAAAATGTACATTATGATGAAATAACCCAATTTTGGATGAAAACATTTTTCCGCAATCCATTTATAAAATCACATCATGAGGTAATATATATTATTATTGCATAGCAACATAATATTTCCCTAAGAAAGCAACCAAAAGTAGGCGTGCAATAAATTTCCATATTGCTCAAGTGCAAATATGACTTTTATTTCATGACGCCATTGACAACAAATTTATTCACTGGAAATTTAGCTTTGCTATACAATAAAAGGGTTATTGCATGCATATTTTGGAATATTGTCCCTCGTTGAGAATATATTGGACTCGCAAACTCGTGCAATATAAAATTCTACTCGGGACAATATTCCCTAATATTCATGCAATAACCCTATACTAATTATTATTATTATTATTATATTATTTTTTACGGGAAATGTCTAAATGGAACAAGCAAGCTTTATGTTACAGTATGGATGTTTTCCAGTTAATTCAATTTTTAGAGGTCAAAACAAGGATTTTATTTATAAATTTTGTCTTACTACGTGTCATTCTGCCAACCAAGGAAATTGTTACGTACGTTTACATTTTAAAAATCATATTTACGATCGGTCAATAAATTTCAGTGTTGCTGATCCAATGAAATTACGATTCAGCAGTCCTTTCCCTAAAATCTATAACCTTTCATATTGAATAAGATTAAAATTCATCTAAGATTTTTTTGTGGAAAGGACTGCCGATTCTGTAAAAATCTATTGAAATCAAATTTTAATAAACGCAAATTCATTAAATCAAAACATGGATATGTCTCACGGCCCGGTTGCCATCACTTTCTGAGAAGTCTATTTTAATTGAAGGGGAAAAAAAGAGTTTCATTTTGCCGAGTTCTCTTTTCATGGTAAGGGTACATTGTAACTTCCCAACTCTTTCAGTCTATTTGTTTTAATAATTAATTATAAAAGTATAACATGTCAATCAGGGCCCGAAAGTATCTTAAAATTTGTACTTAGACATATCTTATGACAAAAATTACGACGATCTTAGCACTGCCTTTAGATATATCTTAGGGTAGGGTGTACATCCGAGCATTCCTTAGACCATCTTATTAAAAATATCCTAATTTGTGTTTATCGTTGATTAGATTGGGAAAACATTTTGGGGCATTTAAATAGCATGAATCAGCGGAAGTTATTTCAAAAATATTTTAGAATTTGTGAATATTAAAAAATTCGAAATTCAAAGTCTTTAGCACTTTGAATTTCGACTTTTAACGAAATTGTGCGGTGATTTTGTTATAACCCTAATTTACAATTCCATTTGATATAATGCAACTGTATCGTACTAATATTATGACAAATATATATGTTTTTGTTTAGTGTTTAAAATGCTTAAGTCCAATAGCTTCCATTAAAATTGATATTCTTATAAAGATTAATCAACAAGTGAAATGAATTGATTTTAAACTGTTGATGTTCAGCGGAATAAACAATCTCTTCTCACCGTTCATCGAAGATCTTGCGGTCGCTTTGAGTTGTTATTACTCCCCTTTGGGTCGTTGTCTCTTTGACACATTCCCCGTTTCCCTTCTTTTTATTGCATATGATAAAAACACTTATTGAAGGTGGCACATTTGCATCATGGAATGCAAACTAGGAATGAATTATTGCTTAAAACGGATTTGAATTATATTTACAATATTAACATACAGAATTAAGAATAAATAATTTTGCCTAAATTCTGCACAAAGTTTTGTTTAAAAAAATTTCGAAAAAGGGGGTTACAAAGGATGTTTTCGCCTTTTAGATTTCGCGTTTTGCTCTGAGGAAAGTGAAAGTAGAAAAGGCGAAAACGCGAAAATGGCCACATCTGGCCATCAAAGAAATACGTGAAAAAGCCAGTACTTCGGTGCTGGTCCAAAATTTTTTATTTTTTTTATTTTCGTCCTATAAGTCATCTATTCTTGGTCAGCTTTTACATGTTTTACACGTATTTCGATTTATAGACTTCATAATGCTTTGATTTGATATGTAATGAAAAGAAATGTGTCGCCGAAATGCACATCTGCAAAAACTAAACCGTAACTTCGGTGCTTTGTTATAATATACTACTGAGTCGATGCCTCTGTTGGCGGGCTAAATGTCCTAGAGGGTACTCCCCAACTCAGTAACCAATACCTCGGTGTTGGCTAGAAATCCGATTTTATTCCTGGGAATAACAGTAAGCCAATGGAGGCATCGGCCCAGTGTTAATAACTTACAAGTGTTACTTTTAATTTACTTTCTGCAGATGCGCATTTCGACAACTTGTGTCTCTTCAGTGCAGATCAAATCAAAACAACTGAATGATCGAGCAAACTTGTATGATTTTAAAATCTGAAATGTAGTCCTTTAATAGAAAGAGCGTAAGCATAACGAAATACAAAAAAAACACCGAAGTTGCATAAAAACAGTAAATTTCGTAATTCAGTATTAAAACAAAAGTACAACAACTTGTGCATTTACGCAAATGGTATTCCTTATTTAATAATAAAAAAACAAACCTTTTTTCAGAAGACTTCAATGGTACCCACAATAAAATACAAAAGATAACCATACGACGTTTGCTTATAAACAGAAACTGTAATTTGAAATAATATTTTAAAATCGTTTTATCTATTTCAAATGGTTATTTTCATAAAAATTAAATGATATACATGTATTTGAAATAAAATGTCACATATATTTTAGAACTATTTTTGTGGACTCAATGCTAATTTATATAATTCATAATCACTGTTTTACTTATCTAGTCGGCTTTAATTTAAATAATCTGCAATATCCTGCTGGTAATTCACCAATCTCATGGTTTTTGCCTCATTTTATGTAACAATAATCACGCATGCTTCATTTTAATTTTCTTTTACAAAACAAGCTGAAAAACGACAATTACCGTTACGTAATATGCAAACTGAATGCACACAATGTATGAAAAAGCTATGCTCAATAAAGTGTTTTGCACGAAGGCTGTTTCTGTCCTTTTTTCAAAAAAATATATAGTACAGATCATGCATGAACGATATACAAAAGTTACGCGAAAAAAAAAGCAGACATCAATATTAGATGACACAGTTTTGCATACTTTTATTTGACTGCTTATTTCAATGCAAAAATTAAGAATGGATTACTGTAGAAGCACGACAAAAAATGTACAATATTTTAAGGGAGTTTGGATTTTAAATGATAGTCTTTAACAAGGATCCATTTTAGAAAAAATCATTAAATTACCAAGAAAAAAATCCGTTTCTCTCTGGTTAACGCAAACGTCAAAAAAAGAAAAAAAAAAAAAAAACAGACATCTTCCTACAGTTGGGTAATTTCCCTGTTGTACTTCAGTTTCGGGGTGCAAACAAAAGTATTTGTACGATTTGTTCTACTGGGGTATTACCACACACGCGTCATTCGGCTCCCTAGGAAACTGTTAGGTACGTCTGCATTGTAAAAAGTATATTGACGTTCGGTCAGTTATGTTTAATTTTCAGATGATCCATTGAAAGTTAGGTACAGATTCTGAAAAAAAATCCATTAAAATCTAATCTTAAGAGATAGAACAATAGTAAGAACCGAAGTTAAAAAGAGGATAGTTAAAAACAATGACAACATGGAAACAAAGAAACAGACACGACATAAGTACGGCATGGAAAAAAAATAAGGATATACATACAGATGACCAACCTGTAACCCAATTAAATAAGAAGGTTTACAGGTTGATAAAACATCTCCTATTTCCTATATTACAACCACCCGCCGTTTGAGCATGTCAATTCCGGTAATAAAGTCAAACCCAATAAAAAAACCTTTAAGTTGTTAATAGGAAAGTTCTGTTGTTATCTGGAAAACATATATCCCTTAAGGTCGTGATGTTAGGCGTAACAAGCCCTTGATGATGAATGAGTTAGGTGATTTAAACACCATGCTCGCGTGGTAGGAATTTCGTTACAAAAAAATGGAAATTGACTCTTTTAAAACTGAAGTAATTGTATTTGCCATACAGTTTAGTTTGTAGTCTACCTTTGTTGTCAGCTTCTAAATGAAGTTCAAGGAATGAGGCCTATGGGGAAGTTTCTGTACTGTCCTTTATTTCAATTTCTTTTGTATCAGATAATTTGAAAAATATCACCAAAGCGAGGATTATTTAGTGACATAATATCATTTATATAACAAGAACTGAAATTAAAAGCCTGAGTTAGTTTTTATTTTTATTTAAAAGAAGCCATTCAATGAAATCAGACTCATGAGTAGAGAAACAAATTGACCAGAGGTGCACTGTCTGTGTCCTTTTTAGGAGGATTTACGGTAGGTAAATCCTTCTTATGCTGTCACTTTCTTCAGAAAAATCCCGGGTATGAATATTCACTTCGAGATCAAAAATCAACTTTTTGCGGCCAAATCCATTGCGAATCTCTTCTTTAACATTATTGTAAACAGCATAAGAAATATGACATATAAATGTAAGGTGTAAGCCTAATTAAAATAGAATTGCGGAGGGAATATTTTAGCAGTTAACCGAGTGTCACTTGATAACTTCACATATTACCGTATTTGTAGAAATAATAATCAATAACCTGTGACCTGAATATTGTAATGTTTCTTAATTTAAACGATGCAAAAAAATAACCCGAGGAATTAGAATTTCTAGTTTAGTAAGTGTAGTTTGCACGTAGTGCTAATTTGATTCAGAATTGATTCAAAATTTTAATTTATATGGCTCTTAAATCGATATTGAAAAAAATATGAAATTGGCAATATATTTCCCTCTAAGAGACAAAGGATGAACAATTATTCATGTTTCTATTGGCGGATTAAGAGAGGACTTCGGAGTTGGAAACCTCCCCTTTTCTCGATTTAAAAAAAATAATTTCATGCAGAATTTAGTCAACAGTTAAAAATATGGCAAAAGTTAGACTGGAACCTCTCCTTTCTCTGGATCTCATTTGAATCCCCCATTTCGAAGTTAAGGAAAATTTTTTTTGCCAAATTTCGACAGTTATGCAAGATGTTCCCTTATTACTTCGGAATCCTAATATGGTCAACATACGGCATTTACGGCATTTACATGTGACGTACTTCTTTTATCCATTACATGATAACATACCAACACATTTTTATGAAATCCCTGTCAATTAAATATGTCCACGTATGCTGTATAAACCAATGTATTACAGAATTTTTCTTTTACATTGTATAGTTTGAGACCATAAAGGTATCATATGAAACACAGCATAACGAAATTTACTGTTTTTTATGCAACTTGGGTATTAATTAAATTTCATATATCACATTGTCATCGCTTACTTGTATCAGCTAAAACAGAACATACGTCAGTCCTTTGGAACTAACATTTTGCAGTTTAATTAAGAAACCTTTTATATTCGCCGTATTATCAATAACATTTGTCCATGTGCTATAATCAACCAGTTTAACCGACACTAGACATTGGACAGCTTTCAACGAACATAGCCTTGCAATCAACTAGCGTAGTAACTAAACCACTACCAAAAGATATGCGTTTGTCATACCCATTTACTAGACGCAAAAGTATACAAAATGTATGAGGCTTTCAACGATGAGCAAATACACCTGCACTAGTTTCATCGGTTTGAGCAGAATTCACTTGCTGGATGTCGAACAACGCTACGTCCATGGTTGTCTACGTCAATGGACGCGGGATCGTCAACAGACATAAACATATTGGACAAAATACCCTAATTAACACTGTCATCCATTGCTCAACAGACGGACCAAAAGACACATCGAAATACAAACGAGTACAGGATATTCATTGAGTTGGTTGCAAGATAAGTTGGCAAATAAATTGGGGAGATGTGGGCATAATAACTACAGATGGTAAAAAATAGTATGATTTTTTAAGAAAATATGAAAGCCAAAATGTAAAATTTTGAAAATTTTAACCGAAGAAAAGTAGAGAGCATGCACCTCAATCAATGGAGATATTTATAAAAATCCACACTTCAAGAGAGACAAACTCTGTCATAAATGCAAAATCAAGAGATATTGTCAACGAGTAAATGTACATGACACAAAATTCCTACAGATACATGGTAAAATTAACCAAATGGAACAACGCAATTATTGTTCTCCATCTTCTATACCTTCAACATTTCCCTTATATATACAATAAACAGTTTTACGATTATCTTTTACGAAATTAAAGCGTAAATCCGACTAAATAGTACTTCAGTACTTTGATTGAACTACCTTACCGATAGCCTGTTGAACTGGATAAATACATTGTATATTGCCAATTAGCACCTCTAACATTTATGTCACTTCCTCATTTGTATATTTTTCTCCGAATCTGATTCGAATGCTTGGTTTGATCTGCACTGGTGAGACATAAGTTGTCGAAATAGGCATATGGAGAAAATGAATTAGCAGTAACTTCGGTATTTTGTTATTTATTACCACTGGGCAGATGCCTCTGCTGGTTGACTGTTATTCCCCGAGGGTATTCACCAACCCAGTAGTCAGTACTTTGGTGCTGACCCTAAAACCGAAATTATTGAAACTTGCAATATCTAAATTTTAACAAAATGTTGTTTAAAACTGAGGAGTATCTCCCTCATGCATAGCTCTGTCCTTAGCTCAATTTTGAATTTTCTATTTAGGTCCTTTTGGTTATTTGTTCTCTATCAGCTTTTACAATTTTTTGGTTAATGGACTTCCAAATGTTTTGGTTTGATCTGCACTGATGAGACATAAGTTGTCGAAATGCCCATATGCAGAAAATGAATTAACAGTAACTTCGGTATTTTGTTATTTCTACCTATTAGAATGAACTCATATCTCCGGTCAACGTTCTTCCGGGAGAAACATTTACAATGAAGGGATATGGAGTAAATGATAATGATACAAAGTCTCTACAAATACATGGTAGAACACAGCAAAAGAACAAGGCTTTTATTGTTGTTCTTTGTCTTAAAGTCACCATGTGGCCCTCAACAATGAGTTTTGCCAATACCTCACAGTAAGTTCAAGACGGCCCCTAGTACCGATTTGAGCGGAATTCTTTGCTGATGTCGAGCAACACTACATCCATGTTGCTTTACCCATGCTTTACCACGAATCGTCAACAAACATAAAATCAACAGCCAATAGTAAGAAAACTTGGCATAATAAAATCGTGCGTTGCGGGCACAATAAACAGGTGGTCAGAATAGAAATTTTAAATCACAAAAATTAAAAATACCAAAATTTAAAAATATGATAGTGGATCCATGCATTAAATCTTTCAACTGAGAATTCGGTTGTTCATTGGTTTTTTTAGAAAAATTTCGCAGATCCAGCGATGTGCCGTTGTTTGTACACGCATTTGTAAGTTTGATAAATAATTTACATGAAACATGAAAAGGTCAAACAATCTGGTTACCATCATATATTTGAGAATTTTAATTAAAAGTTAAAATAAGTTCATCTGGCAGTGTTCTATTTCAGATGCTAGTGTATTCAAAATTTATTCAACAATTTTCTAAGAATATTTAACTTTGACAATCAATACATTAAACTCCCAGAATTAATGTCAACTTACTATAATAAATTCAAGTTTCTTCTGAAACTAAATTAAAAACTAGAAAAACTGCGAGCAAAGCTCACTAATAAATACGCCCTGAACCCCTCTTGATTCCAGAAATTGAAAATCAATCAAATCTAGTTTTGAAATAGGAGGTGCACATCTCCATTATGTCATAAAGACTGTTAAAGTTTAATAAAAATCTACTCACTATTTCAGGAGGAGGGCGCATTACTTTTCCGCAAAATTTTCAAATGTTAATTATATTACGTTTCCCAAAATTAAAAGTTTACGTTTCCGGAAATTTTATCCATTACGTTTCCAAAAATTTACCTGGTTAATCAGGTAGCTTTCATTAAAAATTCCAATATGATTTGTAATGATTTACAATGTAACGAAATTGACAAAAAAAAATATGATCGTCAGTTTTGCGCATGAATGTACTGGATGGATCCACACTATTGGGATGAGCTTTAATAAGGCTTCACTGAGAAATCCAGTTCAAATTTTGAATATGTTCACCTTAGAATTTGAAATACAAGTATGAGGTGAATATAATGGTCAGATATTATTTATTTGTTATCATGTTCTCTTTTGTAACCCACAGAAATAAAGTTTTGAAATAAAGTTCTGAAAAAAGTATCAAAACAATAACTTGATACTTATTGGCTATGATAGTACGTGTTTCTTTTTAATATTGTATGTTATAATTCTGTAAAACGTAATTTTTTTCCGGAAAGGTAAACTATTTTTTCAAGAAACGTAATAATTTTTTTTTCGGAAACGTAATGCCAATTTGCGGAAATGTAAAACGCCGCAGGAGGAGTAGCGGATAAGAGATGGGTACCCACTTGTAATGTAATGACTAAGTCCATGTTTTGCTACGGGAAACCCCAAAAATCAATCAAATGAAATTCTGAAATAGGAGGTGCAAATCTACATTATGACATAAAGACTGTGTTTAAATTTCATGAAAATCTATTCAGTGGTTACGGAGGAGTAGCGGATAAGAGATCGGTACCTACTTGTAACGTAATGGCTTAGTCCATGAAAGATTCCTATCGGGACATAAGACATCTGAACTATACCTTTTACTACCAAACCAAATTACTTGTGTTTTTGTGAAATTTAATATTCAACCCAAATATCTTAGCAAACCAATCTAATTCTGATAATGATGCTTGTAAAGATTTTTCTGTACCATCCAATATCAAAGAAGTGTCATCAGCAAATTGTGAGAGTTTCTGCTCAATTTGTGTTACCTTAATACCACTTATATCTTAGTTCTCCCTAATTTTTAATGTTAAAATTTCAGCACATAGGATGAAAACATAAGAAGAAATCGGATAATATTGTTAATTGCATTAGTGTGCTACAGGATAAATGTTTCTCTCAATTTTTCATCTTGTCCAATACCAATATTTTTTATTTTCTTTTATGAATTGTATCTTTTATCAATTTATCTTTTCCTTCTTTCTCTGACTTTATTTTTATATGCCATCATTTAATCTGCATCTGCAATATCTAAAATCACAAAAGTCCCCAACTTATGCATGTTATACCTTTTGACATTCTACATACTATCTATATACTTTAATGTCTTAGATCTTTTCATTTGAGATAGAAACAGTGTACGGATCTGTAAATCCACGATACTTCAGCAATAAGTGATCGTATAGTTAACAAAAACTAACGCCAGAACTGTTTTCACTTCTAAAATATGCATTATTTGTCGAAATACGTAATACTTATAAAACACAACCAAACTTAATGTAAGGGACAATTAGTTTTTATCGTTCTGTGTTGTACTTGGGCTTGTCAACGACATGTACAAACATCTCTAAATCATGAAATCAACGTATTTTATTCAGTCTGATTTTATTTGGGATACCCTTCACCTGTCACTTTTTAAAACATTTCTGTATATATGCTGTATTTACGAAATATAAAAATGATATAATAACTTTTTTTACCCATGAACCTTACTGACATATCTTTATATTCATTTTAGAATCAATGCTTAAAATTGTGGATTTCCTACTTTTGGTTCTAGTGCTGCTGATGGGGAATTAATTTGCGATATGGCCATACAGCTCATTAGAATTATAGCAGTTGGAGTTAAGATGTGTGTTGTGGTTTCATGTCGTGTTCATTTGCTTCATATTCTTGCAATAAATATTTTAATATAGAATCAATACCCAAGCTACTTAATAAACGACCAATTTCGTTATGCTGTACACGTGTTTCAAGGAGTAACCTTTCATCAGCAGCAAAATCAAACAATATGGGAAGCCATTATCCAAAATTAGTCAAAAAAGAAGCACTAACTACCAAAATTATCGAAATAGGAGGCCAAATTCAGTACCAAGGACATCAATCGAGTACAATACACCGAATGAAACCTCAGTATCTTTAAGGGATTTTGATAAAAACAGTAAATTTCTATAAAACGGAAGTTCATGTTTGACAAGTCTGACTGTTGGGCTAGTGAATACCCTCGGGGGCCTGTGGTGCACCAGTAGTTGCGTCAGCCCAATGGTTTCAAATTACAATCAATGCCCAAGTGGCATAATAAACGACCAATATTGTTGTGCTGTTTACGTGTTTCAAGGAGTAACCTCTTATCAGCAGCATATCAGTATTTTTAGCAACTCAGTTGTAGTAATGTCCATGCCTAACATTTGCCTCTTCATGTATGTGATAGGGAAGACATTTTGGATATCAATTTTGTGCAACATCTTTCCGTTGATCTTGAAAAGTTCCTAAATATACCATACCATGTAAAAACATTAAAGCCAAATGACTGACTGCTCAAAATTATTGGAAGAATATGCCAAAATAGGACTGGCTAAAATATTAATTTTCCATTTGATAAATGTCTGTTCTTGTGGGGCCTGTAACGAAAACCCCTCTTAGGATTCCCTTTACAGAGAACTTAGAAGAAAGTAAGAGTATACCGGTACAAATGTAACTAAATCTCTAAACGGCATATCCAACAGTTTCTTGTTATATTGTCACGTTTAAGATTTTTAGATATATTGTGAAACAAGTACCGATGATTCCAAAAATGACAAGAAAATAATGGGTCATCGATCTTGTTTCCATGGGAATCGATGTTAAAGATTGTATATTTTTATGTTTTTTGGAAGAAAAAATAAAGTTCTAGTTTGAAAAATAATGGATAAAATATTTTTATTCTAATCGATACCAAGTGACAGAAAAACAAACTCAAGGTTTTAAAGATAACAGAAATAAATAATTTTATATGAGAAAGTATTTCTATTCCTACATGTGTATAAATCAATGAATACATAGCCCTTGTAACGGTAAAAGTGACATAAAAAGTCCCGAGTACAAATTCAAGTTTGCAATATTTTACAGACTTCTCATATTGTCGATTTTATGAAATTTTGATATCATATGCTACTCAAAAACCACATAGGTCATCGAGTTCGTTTCCGAGTAAATCATTAAAATATGCAACGTTTAACAAATCTTCAATCGGTAACACCCATAAAGTCCGCCAAACTTGAAGGTACAAATTACTTTTTACTAAGAAACAATGGGAATTACTTTGTGACGTTACATTTATCTGTAACCTGAGTGCTAGATTCTGGCTCGTTCGTCACTCCGATGTAAAATCCGGATTCCAGGATATTGGAAATGATTAATGCTGTATATAAACAAAATGTTTATTTGCTATCCTACATGTTACATTTATAATATACAAGACATAGTGACGACCATGAATACTTGATACATGATAATATAATAAAAACAAGGGTAGCCAAAGATTGAGCGTCTGCTCGTTTCGAATCCTAACGCTTGACTGTCCCGGTGACCCGGTGAGTGACGTTATTTATAGCTCCTAGGGGCAACGAGCCCGGTCGGGGAAACCGGTACATGAAGCCAAACGGGAAGTGTCCCGGCGAGAATTTACGTGGCCGTACTCGTAAGAATTACTTAAGGAACTATAAATAATACTAACATTAACCTCAAATACCCGCTATAAAAACGTAAACAAGTAAACAAAGTGACCACCGCCACACTCCCCCTCTCTTAAGATCTAATGTACCCACATTAGTCCCTACAAGAGTTTGGAAGATATTACAATATGCAAAAATATAAATAATGTTAAACTTAAATACAATAAAACAATTATTTTTAAAGTCAGTTTCTGAAAGGATGAAATGCTGAGTGATATTTAAAGTTCATTGTAAAGGATATAAAAATGTCTTTAAAGTTCACAAATCCACAAAAGCACTCCAGTTGACATCAGCATATAAGTAAACATCAAATTGAAGTCCTCATTGGTAAGTCACGGTGTCCGAGCATAGTCGATCCTTCCAAAAAAATTGATAATACATCTTCCCGGCGAAATCTCTTCACAGTGACTACACATAGCATAAAATAGCTATATTATCCAAACTTAACATATTACAACGAAATACTGAGTGTCTGACAAAATGGCAGATATAATCCAAAAGTAATGAGTGCATGCATGTGTAGACGTGACGAATATTACTAGCAAAATGCTAGTTTAAAATCCTCTTGTACATACATTATTGAAATTCCAGTAGATCTCTACTCCGTAACGTAACGTGGACTGAAGAAAAGTTCAGTTTCAACATCCTAAGGCTTGTCAACACAGGATACCCTAGAAAAGATCCAACTTCTCAAAACACAAGCTTCACATAAGCTTAACAAGTCCTATCCAATCACTGTACAACTAGTACCCCATGAATGTTTTATACATCACCGAAAGCACATATAGCCCATGGTATTACATAAATGTATAAACAGACATATCTCGGTACATGAATCCAAAACAAACTGATTGTTTGTTACAATTAGAAAATCACACGTAATTTGGCCATCTTATAAAACAATTAAAAATCTTATTTCAAATCAAAACTTGGAATTCAGTAATTCCCCAAACAATATCTACGAACGTGCAGACAACATACCCATGGTGAACCAATACAGGTCATAACAAATGTATATTGCAAAGACTAACCATTAGTTTATATACCTATCCTCGTGCCTTTTATCTAACACCTAAGGTATCCCCAACATGTCAATATACACCACCGAAAGCAGCTTCTCACGCTAGATACTGAGTGTCTTTACAACAATTAATCCCAGTTACATTTTAATCCATATTAAAAAGTCACTAACAACATTACAATAATCCATTCCAACACCGTACAGCAAAATATCCATGCACTTGCATTACAAATTAAAGCATATATTTTTTTCAACAGTTTACAACTATACTGAAATAGATTCAGTCTACCAACTAATTAACTGAAATAAATTCAGTTTGAAAATCCAACATTTACCAAATTACTGAAATAATTCAGTATTCAAAAAAATCCAGATCATGCAGATGCACTGAAATAACGTTTTCAGAACTGAAATAAATTCAGTATACAATCCAGCTTACAACTAGCTCCGTGACATTGTTGACTAGACAAGACTGTGTTAAATCTGGGTGAAAATTGAAAACCGCATTAAGTTGATAGCACAGACTGTGATATTATATCCTTTTGTCTGACACTGGATATTCTAAAAAAAAATCCAGTAGGCTACCATTACGCAAACAAAAATAAAATTCAAGCTATTTACAATGAACAATTTTCTATTCATATTTATATCCGACTGTGAGGAGAAAAGTTTTCTTCATAAAACGGTGACGTACGTCCTGACATGAAGCAAATTGGGTATGTACCCTTAGTAATATTTCCTGAGATTCCCTCTACAGTGCCCCGACATTCCACACCAATCACATGGTAAAATATGACGTCATTTACGTACAGATGTAAACACATGAACATGGCAGACATTTTATTCTGTTGGGACAGTACCATACAAACTTCGTTCATTGTTGTTGGAAGTCTGATTAAAGGGACTTCGGCCAGTAAACAAACATACTGTTTGTTCTATCCACGGAATAGATGTACCGACGTTCCTGACAACGGCACCATGGTTAAGACTAGAAATCCGGAATTCGAAAACAGTGGAGGTAAAACATCGAACTTCGAAATGTTACAATTACCATGACAAAAAGGTAGGAAAATATTTATTTCCTCTCTATTCCAAGTGTCACCAGATACGCCAAAAACTGTGTGAAACTGTACAACGATCAAAATGATCGTCAGACAAACGAAAATTCGTTTGATTTTATGGTACATGGTCTTTATAAATTAAACGAATAAAACATAATGAATATATTCATAATCATTCTGTAATAAATACAGATTTAAAATCCAACTGTTCCAAATATCCCGCGGACGTAGCCCCCAATGTAACCGGAGTGCTAGATTCTGGCTCGTTCGTCACTCCGATGTAAAATCCGGATTCCAGGATATTGGAAATGATTAATGCTGTATATAAACAAAATGTTTATTTGCTATCCTACATGTTACATTTATAATATACAAGACATAGTGACGACCATGAATACTTGATACATGATAATATAATAAAAACAAGGGTAGCCAAAGATTGAGCGTCTGCTCGTTTCGAATCCTAACGCTTGACTGTCCCGGTGACCCGGTGAGTGACGTTATTTATAGTTCCTAGGGGCAACGAGCCCGGTCGGGGAAACCGGTACGTGAAGCCAAACGGGAAGTGTCCCGGCGAGAATTTACGTGGCCGTACTCGTAAGAATTACTTAAGGAACTATAAATAATACTAACATTAACCTCAAATACCCGCTATAAAAACGTAAACAAGTAAACAAAGTGACCACCGCCAGATATCAACGTCATATTCCCGAAAAAGATTACTTTCTTTTGTGTTTGCTACTATCTACCCCGAAACTATTGGATATGCCCTTACGGGTACTAAAATTTCCCGTAAGAGAATCGTACGGTGAAGCACTTAAGGTACTCGTTATACAATCATTTCCTTTTAGTACTTCTTCTTAACCACAATATAGAATGACTGACTTAAGCTATATATAATTTTAGCAGGTATGTACACAGAAACATTTTATTTATTCACACAGATCTAATGTAACCAATCAGGGGGAAATTTGAGCAAAAATAAATTGTAAAACTGCAATGCAACACTCCGTTACGATATTTGTTCCAAAGGGTAAAATAATTAAAGAATGTTATTCAAAGAAACAAATATTTTAGTATTTGTTCCGAATTGAATAAATGGCAAGTAGATGATATTTGTTCCAAAGGGTATATTATCATGCCAATGTTTTGTATATTTATATATGAAAAGTACCAAAATAAAGGATTTTTTTTTCAGGCATAACACATATGCGTTTATAAAAATAAAACTATTGCAACTGTGTCCATGGAATACAGATGCCATCGCCATATATATAAATCAATATATCAATGTACCGACAAACAGAAAGAAGATGAGTAACAAAACTGAAACAAAAAGACACATAACACCTCATCATGTTTAAAGTTTTGACCAAATATCAAATCATTATTATTGGAAACAGAGAAAAATTGGCAGGACAGACAGACAAGGGTAAAACTTCATGCCCCGTCCCCTAAAGACAGAGGCACCATATATATATTCCCCTGATTGGGCAAAGGTTTTTTGTCAGCCTGGACTGTACATCATGGCTTGTTCCTGGACATGTGATGACATGATTAATGCACTCAATCTTTTGCAGGACAACATGTTGTTCGTTTTGGCAACACTATTTATAAACAGGTCATAGGTATTCCCATGGGTACAAATTGTGCACCGCTCATTGCAGATCTTTTTCTGTTCTGTTACGAACGAGACATCATGGAAAAACTTCAAAACGGAACCATACAAAACAGTGATAATCTTATTTCTATTTTCAATAATAACAGCAGGTATATTGACGATATCCTTACTATTGACAATCCCCAGTTTTTAGATTTTGTAGACATGATTGACCCACAAGAGCTGAAATTAAATAAAGCTAACAATGATTCCAAATACTGCCCTATTCTAGATCTAACTATAAGTATTGACGCTGGCAAAATAATAACTAAAATATATGATAAAAGGGATGATTTTGGTTTCACTATATCTAACTTCCCTTTTCTTGACGGCGACGTTCCTCAAGCTCCATCATACGGGGTGTACATTTCTCAACTAGTACGATTCGCACGTGTTTGTTCTACTCTTGACGATTTAAATGAGCGTAACATTACTATCACGGCAAAACTTTACAAAAGGGTTACAGATTTCATAAGTTGTTGAATACCTTTAAGAAATTTTCGTAACAGATATGAATATTTAATATCTAAATATGGCGTTACTCGCAAACAGCTTATTACTAAGGGCATTTCTAATCCCCGTTTTAACGGTAATGTTGTTAAAAAATGCCAGAAACTAATTAAAAATCCAGAAAAGCTGGGACGTGACTTACATTCTTTGCGTAATAGGGGATATTGACAAGATACTCTGCTTGCATCCGTTAAATTAGCGTTGAGATCTAGTGACCTGAAAAATTTACATACATACTCTCACTAATACTGCCGATGTCTACTGAAATATATGATGATTCTTGACTAAATCCTGCGGGAAGTTTTGAGTTTTTGATTTTATTTCCGAAGTGCGACAGTGTTCTACCAGCAGACTAGGCTCCTTTAGCTAGCCGGCAGATTAGCGGCGAGCACCCATTGACCCATCTTTCAAAATAACGTATTGTCATATTCTCTCCTTTCAAAATTGTGGTCATGGAGTTAGCAGTCTACCTGTGTTGGGTTTTATTCGTATGTTTACTATACTATAGGGAAACGGGGCAGATAAAGGGGAGGTTTGGGTACCCATAAACCGGCTTAACCCTACCGCTGGCTTTTGCTAGTGCCGGTACCAAGTCTGACTGTCCCGAGTTCCTATCGTTGTTGTTATGTTTGTCTTTTGACTTATTTGTGTTTTTCCTGTGTAGTCCCCTAGCAGATTGTGGCATGTAATTATAATTTTCAGTCATTGTAGGTGTTTCCTGCTGTCCTTTTTATTTCATTAAATCTATTTGTTGTGGATCTTTTCCATTTTCCCCAAAATTTAATTGAGTCAGATTACCAGATTTTTTTTACCAAACTTCAAGGGAGTGACCTTGATATAATGTTTGTCAAGAATACCGCTTATTTGCACGCTAGGGGCCTTCTTGATCTCGCTTGAGGGGGTGAATATTGTTCACCTCTTGTTGAAGACCCTCAGGCAACATCAAGATGTAGACAGGAATAAAAGCCCTGTCCTTGATAAACTGGAGTTTTCTATGTATCGTGTGCGTTTTTGTCATATGTACATTCACTCCATATCCTTTCATTTTTCCTATTCATGTAAACTCAATGAAATACCAAGTGACTTTCGCTATGGATTCATAATGCATGCATGAATTTTAATGACAGCGGCCAATTTTAAATAAAAAAAAAAATATACTTTGCTAGAAAATGTAAACCAATATCTCAGAACGGTCAAAATAGTAGAAATGTTCTTAGCAACGATATTTCAACGGAAATAAATAAGTAGAGGCTCAGACTGAGCCTGTTTGGATCACCTGACAAAATGCTTTTAAGCCATGCGATTGCTGATACCAAATATGGTGATTTTAATGGGGTCTACTGCTAAGCTATGTTCCCAACTGGCAGCCATGTTGTTATCAGTTCCAATTAAAACGAGTAATCTTTGTGCATGATCTTCCATAGAATATTCCGACACATTTAAGTTAAATTTGCTTCAACGGTTTCAGAGTAATTGGACAATTTTTCCCAAAGGGTCCAATTTTCAAACTATGTTCCCCGCTGGCAGTCATTTTTTATCGGATCAAAACGAAAGGATCAATCTTTGTAAAGGAACATACATCATTCCTTTGAAGTTTTATTTAAATTGCTTCATTGATTTCAGAGGAGAAAATGAAAATGTGAAGAGTTAACGGACGGGCGGACGACAAGTGATGGCAAAAGCATACACTAACCTGTTGGGCCTGGCGAGCTAAAATAAGCCATTATAATAGTACCGGTAAATCTAGTTACAGTATTTGATAATTTCAATACTCATGCCTCTTCAGTAAAAATGTCAAACTAATTGAATTCACATATTTTAATAGTAGTGTTACTTGAAAGTTTTAGGGTTTTAAAATAATAACGTACCAATATTGCAGTTATTTTGACGTCATATACATACCTGACACGGTTTAAAGGGTTGTTGAAGTTGGTTATAAGATGATCTTTTTTCATTTATAAGTACATATAATCTAAATTTACAGTAACTTAATTCTTTTTATTAAAAGTACACTCGTTAATTTGTGAGGCACCTTCGATGCACTTAAAACTTTTAAGTAACCAAGTAAATTTAAAGACACCTTAGGTCTATTTAGTAGATACCTCTTAATTTCTCCTGTCTAAGACAGTCGATCATTCAAAGATTTTTTTTACCCTTGCGGAGCACCTGATGATTACCTCATTTTCTGTAGGGGTACACACTGCTAGTGTTTTAGTTTTGTGGCATTCTTGTTCATTTTTGTTTATTTGTTTTGTCTTTGTCACGTTGTCCTAATTCATGTTGAATATGGATTGCCGTTATACGACTATCTTATCTTAAAAGATTACTTTCAGTTACCAGCACATACACGTCATACTACATTAAAATAAAACTTCATAAAGGGAAACACTTGAGGGCGTTTTTGGCAAGAACATGTTTTTGATGTCATGCCTGTATCATGTATCTGGTTTCATGATTTTGAAAATAAAAACACAAAATATATTTAGCTGTACGAAGATTATTATTGTCTTTGATGTAACACAGAATATAGTATTTACAGCAGTTAATAGCTGCAAATATTACCATTGTAATCTGGTTTCACATCCCATTTGCAGACATTTTGCTCCATTTTACATATTCCGTTTTCATATAAACAGTTATTACCATAATCCATCATGCATGTTCTGTTTCCATTATCAATCCTGTTTACAAATCCCCTGTAACCCACCTAAAATACATAACAGTAAAATGTACATGGAAATGCCACCTTCTTGAATTTTAAATCATTACGGCTTAAAATGGATACGCTTGTACTGATTTTTCTCTATTTTCTACCAAATTTAAACACCTCCTGACTAATTGGTTATTGAAATAATAATCAACATGGGTGTTATTTGATCTCAGTTGGCGATTTGTCAATCATTAAATGATTCGTGCCAGTTACTAGAAATGGTGCAACCGGATGTTGATGAAATTAACACGTGCATCATTGTCTAGCGAAACGTTTTTGCATATTTATGACTTTGTCTAAGATAACTCAATTAATTGATAATGTGATATTTTTATAAAAACATATTACATTCAACACCCTTTCAATGATTGGCGCAATGATACACATAACAAGGATGATAGCAACAAAATGGCGGCATACTTGATACTATGGAGATCGCTTTACTTCAAAAAATTGCGTAGAAATTAGGAAAAACAATCTCTAACATCTTTTTCCGGTTTATTACGAAAATTTCTCACATCTCGATAGTTAAATTTTCACATTTTAGAGTTCTCGGTTAACCTTCGAACTTTAAAATGTGAAAAATTCAACTATCTCGATATGAGAAATAAACGTAATAAACTGGAAACAATGTAAGACTATATTTACCAATATTTTGCAATACAGACAAATTGATCTTGCAAATGACATAATATCACCACATTTAGAATTTGCAAGTATCTTTTCTTTAACATGTTTAAGCGATAGATTTACTAGGAGTTCAGCAGGTGAAAAAGGGATGATTTACTAATCGAAACGATTAGTGATACGAATCAAATTTCATGAAAAAGATAATGTTCGTATTGCTATATGATAATTTATAAATCCATTAATAGTAGAGCTCATATTGCACCTAAGCATAAACAAGAAGTGATGAAAATCTTGATCAGATACGATTACTTAATTTGTTGTTCAACTACAGAATATCAGAATATTTCATTTTCACATAAGCCTCATTTAAGCGTTTTTGTCAGCAGCGTTCTGACAAGCTGCAGTTAATTTCTCTCAGTTCTGAAGTAAAATTTTCTGACGGACTATTGCAGCTCTGAGAATTATAAAAGCTTTGATAAAAAAGGCAAAACATCGTGATATTTTAAGCGTTATTTTTCCTAAAATTTTACTACTCATTGTCCTCTTGTCGACGAGAAGCATTTTGCTTCAAGAATAATTTATTCAAAACATATCTTAAAAATTGCCTAAATTAGTGTAATATTTGCAAGGAGAGATTACAATTTTGAATAAGGGAGACACAAAATTTCGACAAACATGCAAATAGGAAAACATGATGTTTTGTTTAAATTCGTTGTTGTTGTCGAATTTTTAAGTATTTTTTACAGATATCTGAATGGGGAATAAATCCAAACATCATACCAACCTTACATCTACAGTCTTATGAATCCGCCCGTAGACTTTCTATCTGATACGATGTCATAAGGGAAAATTGCCTTTTGTAGGAGCACGAATCAAACCAAATGCGTTCTTTATCATCCAGCAGTCCTGTAAAACAAAATAATTACTGCATTAAAATGATTAATATTTTAAGGCCAACATTTTCTTTTTTGCTTTACTAATATATTTGCATCAAATGTATACATAATGCAGATCTGGAAGACGTAATCTATTATCTAATTGGAGTTAGGTTCAATAATATTCAGTTTACGTAAATGGCCAGACGAGCGAATTAAGACCAATCAGATCTGCTTGTTTGCATGAATCAACAAATGACATGACGTCACAAAGGAAAGTATAATATGAAGGGTGCCCACTTTGCTTTTGCATTTAAGGTTTGAGGACATTAAAATCAAATTTTACAGAAGAAATCACCCATTACAGTCGATTAAAAACAAAGGTCGGTATATTTTTCACTAATATTAAGAAATTCTTTCTCTTACTTTCTCGTTTCACTGCGCTTCATTCGAGAAAAGACGGAATTTCTTTTATTCGTAAAAGATATCCTGACATTGGCCTGCTATTGTAAAAAAAAGTCAAGGATGTAACTTTCGTTCTTGGAAAATTCTATGTCCGTCACCATGATATCGTTCAAAAATGTTACGGGTGGCAAATAAAGATAAGGTAATGTGTACCTTGCTGTAGTACCTGATATCGCCCTCGGGAGGGATTTTATTAGTGTCTGCACGGTAATTGCCTTAGTTGGAATGTTGTGTTTTTAACTCGTATCGTGTGGCAGTCTTATGTCTCTGCTTTTCTCTTTGTAGGTTTTGTCATTATGTTGACTTTATTGTTGTTAATAATGCGCCCTTTGTTGTTTTGGTATTCCGCTGCCGATGTTTTTCGACCTCTACATAAATGCGTAAATAACCCATTCCTCTTTGATCATGAAATTATACGTTATACCAAACACCAGAACACACCGTGAATGCGTGTACAAGACAAAACAACGTACTTACACTCTATTTACATAATATTCAACCAGCATCTTACGAAAATGATCCTGAAATTCTAAAATCGACCTGTAATATTAGAAGTTTATACCTGTTATCACATAGAATTCATTTGGCCAAAGAAAACCATAACAAAGCCCCTTTGTAGCAGCAATGACTCTAGTTGCGTTCTTTATACCACTATCTGATAGTGCCTAAGGTTAAAACATTGTATTTCTATATTAACGTAGTACTTTTTCTGAATTGCAGTTTAAGTTACTTCTTTACACAGACAATGAAATAGATGTATTAAGTTTGTTGTTGATGGATATACATATTATCAGCCACAATTTGTTTGGGTTATGCTTAGTACGATAACACCAACTCTGATGTTCCGTGGTGTTACCGGTAAGTTATAAGAATGTTATCGGCTGTTAAGTAAATAAAAGACTAAAAAGATTATGAATTACACTTACCCTGTGCGGAGATTAATACATTTAATACAAAACATGCTCAGTAAAGTGCAACATTTTGGGGGTGAATATTCCTATTTGGTTTACTCTTTTGTGATTTTTCACTTTCCTAAAAAAATCAGATTTTGAAAAATGTTTATAAACAGATATAAAAATCTGAAAAGGGAATAACAGGAAACATCTCCAATGGCTGAAAATTATAATTACATGCTACAATATGCCAGGAAACCATACAGGAAAAATACAAATAAGGCAAAAGCAAACGTAAACAACGGTAGGAACTCGTGACAGTCGGAGTTGGTACCGGCACAAGCAAAATATAGCAGTAGGCCTGGGTTATTCCCGTCGATGAACATCTAAATCTCTGTCCTGTTTACCTTGTGTAAACATGCGAAAAAAACACTACCTATCTGACCACAATCTTGAAAAGAGAGAAAATGACAATACGCAATTTTGAAAGGTGGGTCAAGGGGTGGTCGCCGCTATTCTGACCGCTAGCTCAAAGACCTTATAGTCTGTTTTAAACACTGTCGCACTATTGAGAAAAAAATAAAATAAAACACGACACTTTCCTGAGGGCTGGGTGAAGAATCATCATATATTTTCACTATCAGTGAGAGATAGTATGTGTGTAAAATTTTCAGGTCACTAGATCTCAAAGCTAATTTAACGGATTCAAGCAGACTATGAAAGTTATGTTAAGTTTTTTTCTGGATTTTTAATCAGTTTCTGACATTTGTAACAACATTTCCGTAAAAACGAGGATTACAAATGCCCTTAGTATTAATCTTTATGCGAGTAACACCATATTCAGGTGTCAAATATTCATGGATGTATCTTTTATGAAACGTCCTCAATATGTTCAACAATTACCCTGTTGTCAAAATTTGGCTGTGATGGTAAGATTACTCTCATTAAATCATCAAGAGTAGAACAAACCATATGAATCGTGCTAGTGGAGCAATATACACCCCGTAGAATCGAGCTTGAATAACGTGTTCGTCAGGAAAAGGGAAATTAGTTATATTGAAATCAAATTCACCCCTTTTATCATGTATTTTAAGTTTATTTTACCAGAGTCAATGATGACAGTTAGATCCAGAAAAGGGCGGGAAGTGTGGGAAATAGTGATATTTTTATTTAGTTTCAGTTCTTATGAGTGATTGGTGTTTATATAATCTAAATACTTGAGATTGTCAATATAGTAAGAATATGGTCAATAAAACAAATCTGTTATCATTGAAAATAGAAATATTTTTTTTTATTTATCACTGTCACTCGTTCGTAACAGAACTGAAACAGATTTGCAATGAGAGGTGCACAATTTGTACCCCTGAGAATACCTATGATCTGTTGATAAGTAGTGTTGCCATAAAGAACAAAAAAGGTTGTATAGTAATAGATTGACCTATAAAGTCACGATAACAGTTAACACCGACAATGGCCGAAAATTACAATCACAAGCCACAACCCACAAAGAACTGCACTAGAAAAACAAATAACAGACTACAGACAAACATAAAAAATAATAGAAACTTGGCACTTACTACCGACACTAGCAAAAGCCAGTGGTAGGGTTAAATCAGTATATGGGTACCTAAACCTTCCATTGCTCTATTCCGTTTCCCTATAGTCATGATAGTATAATAAACATACGAATTAAACCCAAAACAGGTAGACTAGTAACTCTATGACGACTATCTTGAAAAAGAAAAGAATTTGACAAAACGTGATTTAGGAGATAGGTATTGACACTTCATCTGGCAATCCTACTTATTCCCCAACTACATTATCAAGGGACGTGATAATCACAAATCACACTTCTGTGTTAGCATCATTCGGTATCAAAGTTGATGAGAATAACAGTTATCTCCCTTATATTTACTGGGTGCCTAAGCTTCACAAGAATCCCTACAATCAGAGATTCATTGCAGGATCTGCCAGATGCACCACTAAGCCATTATCCAAACTCCTTACCACTTTACTGACTGCAGTTAGAGATGGTCTCAAAAGCTACTGCGAAAAAGCCTATTCTACGAGCGGCGTGAATCAGCTGTGGATTCTTAAAAATTCCAAAGATCTCCTCGAACAGCTCTCCTCAAACAGTCTCGCATACTGCTGAATAGTATTCTAACTTTTGATTTTTCAACCCTTTATACAACTCTTCCCCATAATAAACTTAAAACAGTAATTTCCGATCTGATACATCAATGTTTCTTTACCAAAAACGGAGAACGCAGGTATTCCTATCTGGTAATAGGAAAAGATAAAACATATTTTGTAAAGAACTACACTGAGTCAAACAAGAAATACAGTGAAAATGACGTGATTAAGATGCTTGAATTTTTGATCGACAACATTTTTGTTAAATGTGGAGGCCGTGTTTTTCAACAGACAATAGGGATTCCTATGGGAACAAATTGTGCGCCACTTTTAGCTGACTTTTTCCTTTTTTCGTATGAAGCAAAGTTTTTACAAGGGCTGATACAACAGAAACAAAAACAACTAGCCCAGACTTTTAATTTCAGCTTCAGATATATAGACGATGTACTTTCTCTTAATAACCCAAGATTTAAAGAATATTTACATCGTATCTACCCAAATGAACTTGAAATTAAAGACACAACCGATACACCCGATTCTGCTCCATACCTTGACTTTTTGTTATACATTGACGAACATGGACGTCTGAAATCTAGATTATATGACAAACGTGATGATTTTGACTTTCCAGTTGTGAACTTTCCCTTTTTCTGCAGCAATATACCTGCATCCCCAGCATATGGAGTATATATTTCACAATTAATTCGTTACTGTAGAGCGTGCAGTACATACAGTGACTTTGTGGAAAGAGCAAAAGCACTGTCACAAAAACTGCTGAGTCAGGGATATGATCAGCCTTTGTTACTTTCGTCCCTTCAGAAATTCTATGGCCGTAACCACGACATCATAGATAGATATGAAATGTCAGTGTCACAAATAAAAACTGACATTTTCAGCTAGATTCGCGTCTTCCCGGATTTGACATTACCGGTTTTAACTTTACCCTGGATTGACCCACTGACAGTGTGACGGGTGCTGTGCACAGAGCAGGACATGCTTACCCTTCCGGAGCACCTGGTGTCACTCTTGTTTATTGAGAGTTCACACTATTAGTGCTTTAGTTTTTTTGTGTTGTATATGTAATGTTCGTGTGTTTTGTGGGCATGTGGTGTCTTTGGTCTTCCGTCTTTTGGTGTTCTTGCTTTTGTCTTGTCTCTGGACTTTGATTTGTGTAATCTTGGGCTTTGTGCCTTCGGTATTCTACTGCCGTTGTTTAGAAAGATATGTCAAAGAGTGCTTGCCGCTATATTACCAGTTAGCTAAAGGCATCTGGTCTGCTGGAAAAACACTGCCGGACTACAGAAGAAAAGTCAAGCTCAAAACTTCCCGAAGGGTTTGTAGAGAGTCGTGAATTATTTCAGTAGGCATCGACAGTATCATTGAGAGGCCAGTATATGTGTAAAATCTTCAGGTCACAGAATTCCAAAGCTAATTTAACAGATTCGATTAGAAAATACCGTCTATTACGTAAAGAATGTAAGTTACGTCATGGTTTCACTGGATTGCTTTTCATTTTCTGGCATTTTTAACAACATTTGCATAAAATCGAGGATGAGAAACGCCCTTTGTAATTATCTGTTTGCGAGGCACATTATATTTAGATATCAAATGTTCTTACCTTCTGTAAAACTTCTTTAAATTATTTTATGATTTATTAAATCTATAAACTTGTTGTAAAAGTTTCGATGTGAGAGTAAGGTTAAAATCGTAAAGGGTAGAACAAACACGTGTGAATCGTACCAGCTGAGATATGAGTGCCTTGTTCATATCATAACATTTAATAAGTTTGTCCCGGTTCGGATTTGATCAAATTATGTGGAAAGGTTGTATAAAGCGTAGAAAATAAAAACTGATGATGGAGACTTGTAGTTGACTGTATTGATTGCAGTTGTCTAAAACTTGAATAGAATTTTTCACATTTCAAAAGTAATTTATACCAGAGTGATAAATTTTTCACAGTATTTTTTATAACTAACTCATTTATACAAGTAAGTGATGATGATGATTATTGTGAATCAGTGGTCTCTTTAATTTCGAGTCATCTGGGAATATATGATGAAGGAAATCCTTAAAATATAGAGAAAAATTCGTGCAATGAAAAAACATCTATATATCAGAAACTGAAATGAAAGTACTTGGCTAACTAATTGTCTTTTTGTTAGCTAGTCCTTGGATGAACCTGGCCTCATACGAATAGAGAAACAAATAGGCTAAAAGTGGCGCATAATTAAAGATAATTTCTGGTGCATTATATAAGTTTGTAATCTGTCAATCCGTCTTCAAGATTGCCTACTCTGACGACGTCAGAAACAAAGACGGTACTAATAGCGTCGCCTACTGAATGCGTGTAAACAATGGGGAATTGTTTTGTACTTGTACTTATCATGTTTCTTCTCTATTCATTTTGTCGCGGGATTTTTAATCGAATGCCTAATCCGTTGTTTGGTATTGTAGCTCATTTTTTTCTATTTGTTTAAATATATCTTACAGTGATCACTGATTAATTTTAAAGAATACTTAAATCAAATACCTTAAATACACTAAACACAGTCACATTGTAGAAATTGTCAGTTTCCAATGGGCGAAGTAGTCTTTGTATGCCTTATTCATCGTCTTCTTTTAACTGTTCTGGAAAGTATCTTTCGGATGGAACACCCAATATGACTACAAATTGATCACAAAGTAATGTATTGCTATCCAAACAGCAAAGAAATGTATGATTTTAATTGTTTTTGTTTTGTTTTTGTTTTTTATTTTTTGTTTTGTTTTGCTTTTTGTTTTGTTTTGTTTTGTTTTGTTTTTTCGTTTGTTTTTGTTGCAATACGTTAAGTTCAAAATATCAATAAGTTTCAATTACAACTCAAATTATCTTTGTGGCCTATATTCATCTCATAGTTATCAAGAATAACATAAGTCTGTATTACTTAATTAGAACTTCTAAAGATAGATTCCTCATAAACAGCACACTTGTTTTGGTCTATAATCGAAAATTCAACATAGAAATGGCCATTGCTTACAATAAATTGAGGATCATTTTCCAAAGAGTACATGAAAATAAACAATTTTCTTTAAATGGTTTTACAATCAAACAGAACATTGAAATACATTTTGTTTTAATTATAGACAAAACGATTAAAGTAGTCAACTACAATGGCCGAAAATAACAATTATAGGCCACAATCCACAAGGAGACTGCACTAGACAAACACAAATTAAAGAAAACAGAGGAAAGGAAAGATTAATATCAATAGGAACTTGGGATAGTCGGACTTATAACAGGCACTAGCTAAAGCTAGCAGTAGGGTTATAATCGAAGTATTGGTACCCAAATCATCCCTTCCTCTATCCCGTTTCCCTAAAGTATAATAAACATACGAATTAATTCCAAACTAGGTAGGTTTCTAACTCTAAGACCACTATCTTGGAACAGAAAAGAAAGGACAATTTATTTGTTAAATCTTGAGGTATCGTCCGACCTTTAATTGTGTATGCGACCAACATAAAAAATGTTTCCTCTGAACATATGTTAAAAACCACATCAAATTCATTGTACCAAAATATTACTTCAAAACGGAACATTGTACTTCAGGTCTCGTCTTTTTTCCCAGCTTTGGCCTTGTTTTTACCCTAACCCTAATCTATTTTAAATTACACCTTAACCATTGTCTTCAAAATTCAGTGACTGAACTTTTTTGTTATAGTGTTGTACTGTAGAGTGTCACTGCCCTTTGGCCTCGTCTTGAGTGCCTCGCCTTTGGCTGTGACTTCACTAGTCCATAGTGTTGTCATTGGTCTCGCCCTACCTCTATCCAAGGTACTTTCCTATGTTTTCCCTTCTACTTTGGTCTCGTTCTACTTCTGTCCTTGGTATTTTCACTGGTCTCTTCTTTATTCTAACCCTAACCCTAACCTTGCACTTATCCTTGTACTAACCCTAACTTTTCTGTTGTTAGATCAGTACCATTGTCTTTGTTCATGACTAACCCTAACCATTTTTTTATATCTCCATAGTTACTTTCTATTTCCCTTTTATCTTTAACTTGAGTTGATATAACAACTCTTTATTCATTTATTACTTTTCGAATGTTATTCTAATATTCTGCAACTATTAAAGTAATCTCTCTAACCCAAACCCTTACGCTAACCCAAGTTCTTATGATAACTCTATATTCATTCATTATTTATTTTCGAATATTATTTTAATATTCTCATATTATCTCTCTTTTATCCAACTTCTAACCCTAATCTAAGTTGCTATGACAACTTTTATTTTTTATTATTTATCATTTTATTTATTATAATATTATTCATTTATTTATTTATTTACTTTTTATTATTTTAGATTATTTAATTTATTTCTTAATTAATCATTTACTATTAATTTATTTATTTTATTCATTTTTTATTATTATCTTATTTATTTTATTTAATGGTAGTTTTTCATTATTCTTCATTTATTATTCTATAATTATTTTTATTTATTTCAGTTATTTAATTATTTTTCATTAATGTTATATTTGTTTATTATATTATTTTAATCCTTTTTTATCTTTATTATTCAATTATTAGTTTCATTTTCTTTATTTAATTCATTCACATTGTTATTTATTTATTTACTTTTATTTACTTTTTATGGTCATTATTATTTTCTATATTTTTATCTTTACTAATATTTATTACATTTATTTTATTATTTTTATCATTACTTTCTTTTTTTACTTGTTATTTATATCTTATATATTACTCTTAGTAGAGTTTCACTTATTTTATTCTATCTTTTATTATTTTTTTATTGTTATATTATTTTATTATTATCCAATTATTTATTCATTTATTATCATTTTTATTACCAATATTTATTTTATTTACTTATTTTATTATTATTTTCATTATCTATCATATAATTTATTTATATTTTCAATTAATTAATTATTTTTGTTATTATTTTCATTATCTATCATATGATTTATTTATATTTTTAATTAATTAATTATTTTTATTATTACTTGATATAAGTATTTTTTTTTAAATATTTTATTTAATTTACTTATTCTTGAATGTCATTGTTTTCCTAAACATCAGGACCCACTTATTTATTAGTATTGTTCATTTACCTAGTCTCCTAACCCTAACTTTTAACCTTCACTTTTGCATATGGAGTATATATTTCACAATTAATTCGTTACTGTAGAGCGTGCAGTACATACAGTGACTTTGTGGAAAGAGCAAAAGCACTGTCACAAAAACTGCTGAGTCAGGGATATGTTCAGCCTTTGTTACTTTCGTCCCTTCAGAAATTCTATGGCCGTCACCACGACATCATAGATAGATATGAAATGTCAGTGTCACAAATAAAAACTGACATTTTCAGCTAGATTCGCGTCTTCCCTGATTTGACATTACCGGTTTCAACTTTACCCTGAATTGACCCACTGACAGTGTGACGGGTGCTGTGCACAGAGCAGGACATGCTTACCCTTCCGGGGCACCTGATGTCACTCTTGTTTATTGAGAGTTCACACTGTTAGTGCTTTAGTTTTTTGTGTTGTATATGTAACGTTCGTGTGTTTTGTGGGCATGTGGTGTCTTTGGTCTTCCGTCTTTTGGTGTTCTTGCTTTTGCCTTGTCTCTGGACTTTGATTTGTGTAATCTTGTGCTTTGTTCCTTCGGTATTCTACTGCCGTTGTTTTGCAAGTGCTATACTTGTTAGATCTGTTAAAATGTAATTATATGTGAGATCGTACTTAGGTCACTCTGCGTTTATCCAGGCTTGTGACTGGCTATCCAATGGGATAGGCCGCATTACCCTCCTTCCGTCCCATTTGTTTTTAATTGCTTTTATTTTGTTAACATAGAATGTCATATTGGTAAGCAGATGTGTTGTCCATTTGGTATTGGATCTCTGATGTCTTAGGGCATCTTGTAGGATCAATGAGTTGTGAACATCCTCTGAATTTAAATTAGCATGGGCACTTAAAAAATCTGGCACTATTTCGACTGGCAAAGAAATATCGTAGTTCATCCTTCTGTATATCTCGCAAAACAAATCCTAACGATGATTTAATCTTGAAGGCTGACGTTTGTTGACTTCCCATATTAACTCTAGAATATTAGAAAGAGGGTTGTTTTCCAAAACGAAATTGTAGAGATCCTCTATGAGGTCTCCTGTATATTCTGCGGTTCGAATAATTGGTCAGCTTTCTAGGTACAACTGCATATCGAGTGTCACGATCTTCTAGCAAGACATCTGGTTTGGTAGGAACCTCACTGGCTGTTGGTGTGATAAGTATTTCTTTGCCGCTTTCATTTAGTTTTGAAGTTGGTTCATTCCCTTCTGCAGATTGTAATATGTTGGGTCTGTTCATCAACATCAGCTTCGTAAGTTTGGCTCCTTGTCTTTCGTGTAAAGCACGGTGACGCTTGAGGCTAGATTGGTCGTTGACATATCGACCACAGACATCACACTTCAATGTGTAGTCATGGGAAGCTTCGTGTCTGGTTTTGTTGTCAGGTCGACTGAATTTTTTCCTACACTTGGTACAACTGTATACTTGATTGTCCTCTGAGTGGCTCTTTGCATGTCGTCGCAAATTCCGCTTATCGGTGTATTTCTTTGGGCATTTGTCACAGGCGAACATTTTAACTTCTGGTCAGCAGATTGGCAGTCTGGCGACTGAGGAAGCCGGTTGATCGCGCCTTTATATAGTCAAAATCATTTGTATCGATAGATGTGATTGGTTGTTAATTTTTGTTAGACGGCTTCTGATTGGTTCATTTCCCTGCATGCTGATTGGATAATGCATGGTAAATGGAGGCTTTTGATTGGTTGGATTCCCTGCAATTTGATTGGTCAGTATTATGTACAGCTTCAATCCACTTTTTATATCAGAAATGATCACTTTCGGAATGATAGACCTACATCTAATTTAAATAACTTATATGTAAGCTGATGGCACTATAACCTGTTGCAATCTGTTGGAACTCTAAGGAAAAGGGGCTTTTTCCATGAAAGTATTTATAGTTTTATATGTAAATGAGTTTATATTTGAGGATTAATTTTCAGTATTAATGTAACCTAAGTAGTATTGGCTACTCTTTGATTTGTTGCTAGTTCAAAACACTTTTTTATTGACCCAATGACCTAACCGTAATTTTTTATCTTAATTTAATTATTGTAGTATTGATAAATCTATTGTATTGTTATTATATGCGAAATCTTAGTATGGTCACTCTGCATTTCACCAGGCTTGTGACTGGCTATCACGAAGGATAGGCTGCATTAACCTTATTTTTTCTTCTTTCTCCTTATTTTTTTTCTTTTTTTTTCTTTTGTTTTTCGTCTTTTTTTTATATCAAAGTTCTATAGGGGTTTGTTGTGGTGTCGACTTTTCTTGCAGAATTCTCTTCTTGTATCTTTTGCGATCTTCCTTCACCTGTTGGTTCAGTTCGGCCAATTCAGTGCACGCTTCAGAAATTTTTCTCTTTTTGACAATCTTCCAACTTTTCTTGGGTTTTAGATTCATGGTGTTGGTCTCGATGAAAGGGAACTCTGCACAAATTTCCCGCTGATATCTAGGTTTCGATGTTTCCAAACTGTTTCTAGGTGATTTAAGAAGAAATTTCCGATATCTAGGTTTCGATTCTTTCAATCTTTTCTCAGGTATTGGATCCAGGGTCTGGATAGGTTGTTAAGGAAGAATTTTCCGATAAGCAGGTTTCGATTCTTCTTTTTCTTTCACATATTTCTTCATTCCGGTTGGAATAACGACGTAGATACACGACATGGTGTCCGTTCAAGAGTTGGAATTCAACTGACATGATTTGTCGTTGCATGTTCTTTTATGCATCTTCGTAGGCGATTTGCTTCTCACTGGGAAAAATGTGACTTCTGACACGGAGTTTGTCGGGTGTTTCTTGTTTCATATCTAATAACAAGTATCCGTGAGGTTCAGAAGTAGCAGCTGCAAAAGCTTCCAACAAAAAACTGGGATTTTTAGGGAACATCTGTTGAGCTAAACTGTGAATCTGTGAAGCATCTCTTGGATTTTTAAAGACCACCATGTAATGGGCTTCAAACTTATGGTTCTGTGATGTTTTCCTTTATGAAATAGATTCTGTACGACATACATCACACTGATGTTCCGATGATGACTCTTCTTGGTGAATAGGGAAGCAATCCGGTCGTCGGTTTCTGCCATTAAGTGGTCGATGATGACTAAGTGTCTCTCGTTTGGATTCAAAATATCAAGGTTAGGTAATCCTTCATAGAAATCGACACCCTCTATGGTGTCATATTTTTGAGTATTGTTTGCGTATTTTCTTCCTTTGTGATGTCATACTAAGGTAAATCTAGGTCGCTGAATCGATTAGTTTCGAAGGTCTAGCTACGAGTGTGAACGAGATATCGGCCCTAAACGGCCCTAAATCGGTCCTGACCCTTAGTAGTACTATTATAGGCTTATGATATATGGAGTTGATGTATCTTTAGGCGTCTGAAGTGATTGGTCAAGGTAGTTAAGGGTTAGCATGTACTGTTGTAGAGATATCGGCCCTTAGAAATCAAAGGTCGGCCTTAATTCGGCCCTTAATCGGCCTTAATCCGAACTTTTCGTACTATAGTCATGTCATATATGGAATCGAGGTAAATGTATAGTCCTAAAGCGATTGGTGTAGGTGTTACAGTGCTGTCGTGTATTGTAATAGAGATGTCGGACCTTACAAATCAAAGATCGGCCCTAGTCGGCCCTATTTCGGCCTTAATTTTGAATATTAATAATAGGTTCATATGATATATGAATTTGATGTACTTCCATACTTCTAAAGTGATTGTTATAGGTAGGTTATGGCTAGAACGTATTTGTGTGAAGTTATCGGCCCTTTGAAATAAAAGATCGGCCCTAGATCGGCCCTAGATTGGTTTCAATCCGATTTATTGATACTATAGTCATGACATATATCAATTCGGGGTATGTTAAGGCTTCTAAATCGGTTAGTCACACTGTCAACGTGATCTCTGTAACCTTTAAGAAGTCTCGTTCAGTGCGAGATTTTACGTGATTTCATTTTATCTTGATGGTTTCGAAGCCCAAGTTCATATTTTGTTGCGTTTGTCACAAACAATTGATGTTTCATTTCATTTTTGATTATATTAATATCGTTTATTTTATTGTTTTGTTGCTTTTGTGTTCATTTTTCATGTTTCAGATCGTGTTTTCGATGAATTCATCGAATTTTTGTTGTCTTTGTTGGCCTTTTTACGGCTTTTTGCTGCTGCTGCTGCCGCCGCCGCCGACACTTAGCAACCCATGTTCACTCCCACCACCACCGCCGCCGCCGCTAAACCACCAATAAACAGTCCAACCACCACCGCCGCCGCTAAACCACCATTATGGCCTACCACCACCACCACCATAGACTATAATCCCTCCACCACCACCACCACCATATCCTATTATCCCACCACCACCACCACCCAGATGTCTGAAATTTACCACCACTACCACCCAGAAACCTGAAAATCACCACCACCACCACCACCACCCAAATACTTGAAAATCACCACCACCACTACCCAATTACCTGAAAATCACCACCACCGGATACACTAAAATCCCCATTTTTACTAACATAATACCATGAAATCTTCCTTTTACTAACACAATACCATGACATCACCATGGTTACTAAGTAAAAACTTTAAACTAATGTATTACTTAATGTTGATCTTATATCATTTATACTAGTTTTTATTGTTCATGTTTAATATAACATTTCATGTTTACATATTTTGATGTGATTGTGTCATTCTTAACAAATATTTAATGGTTTATTTAAGTTTTGTTTCCATTAATGTCAATAAGTTTTCGTGTTTTGTTGTATTTGTGTTCATATTTCACGTTTCATCTTACGTTTTCATGTCAAGTTTGCATTTATCTTCATAATTTGTTGTAATTGTGTTCATACTTAACATTTCATATTGTGTTTTTGTGTTAAAGTCTTCATAAACATCGATATGTTTGATGTATTGCGTCACCAAATCTTGATATTTAACGTTTTAGTTTGTATTTTCATGTACAAATTTGCATTTCTTTTCATAATTTGTTGTAATTATGTTTATGTTTCATGTGTCATGTTGTGTTTTCATATATAAGTTTAGATTTATTTTCCAACTTTGTTGCAGTTATGTTCATATTTAACATATCATATTAAGTTTTCATGTAACAGTTGATATAGATGCCATTATGTTGTCATGTTTTGTTGTGTTAGTGTTCATGTTTAATGTATCTTGTTATGTTTTCATGTAATAGTTCACATTTATTTTCATAATTTGTTGTCTTTGTGTTCATATATCACGTGTTACAATGTGTTTACTTGTAAAAGTTCATTTCAATGTCTTTATGTTGCCATGTTTTGTTGTTTTTCTGTCCATAATTATCGTTACAGGGATGGGGTCAATTACATTGAAAAGTAATTAATTAAATTACAATTACCTTTCCAAAATGCTCAGTTAAATTACAATTACAATTACAAGGATTTTGGAATGTAATTAATTAAATTACAATTACTTTGCAAATGTAATTAATTAAATTACAAATTACATTTGAAGCCAACATTTAGTTTTTATTATTCATTTTCAAAAGTTATTTATCATGCTATCAAAGGAAAAGGACTCTAAGACCCATGAAGGAAAGCATTTCATACCTATTATTGCAAAATTAATAAACTACCAAAAAATTGACCATTGCGATTACTGATAAACTTTATCTACATCAAATGTTCAAATGTATTGTCCTCTAGCCTAAACATATCAGACTCAAAGGTTTATTGATTCTCTCTACTGTGGGTTGGTTATTAACTGACTGGCAAGTGAACTCTGTAATATTTGGAGTTATGTTGAATTCCCTTATTTGCAGGCAGCTGGCATGTATCTAACTTTCATGTATAACTATTACTTGAATGTGCGAGTAAAATATTTATGAAAGCTCAGCAGATATTTTAAACACACATTTAATTAGAAAGTATCATCCTGGTTTGCCCACTTTTAATTAGAGGCAAAAATAAACATAGTGGGTCGCGTTGTTTTAACAATTAAAGTTTGTTTCTAACTTGTAGTTTAATATTTACCTGTATATCAAAATGACATATTAACAAGAATAAAATAAATTGAAATTTAAAATAATTTTCATGTCAAAGATTTTTTTTATTTTGAGTATAATAACATTTTAACAAAATAATACTGTTTCATGGGTACATTGATGACAGATAATAAATAGTTTATATAAAATAATGTTAAAAATCATTAAGATTTGAGACTTTGTACATGTATTTAAAAAGGTTGATTATAATGCCTAAAGGCACTAATCATGTCAAATTAGACACTAATCAAGTCTTGTTTATCATTGACACAAAAGTAAATATGACAAACAACTGATTAGAAGCCATATTGCTATAGGCATTTATAATAAAATTCAATAAACATATTTTTTAAATGTGTATACAACAATAATTTTAAATTTAATTTATATTTCAATTTGATATCAAGAGTTGCTCTATTAAAACATATAAAAAAATGAAAAAAATGCATCAGAGGAAACAGTAATTTGCACAATGTTCACATTTGAAAACAAGAGAGAAAAAGTGCCTATTCTTGTATATTAAAAATACCAAGTCATAGACTCATAATAATATTTTGTGTAAAGAAACTATCTGAACTTTCTTGAATAGGAGGTAGTCATCCACTCTCTTTTTGCATGTATATGTAATTGAATGTAATTGAAAAAGTAATTGAAATTACAACCCTTTTTTGGTAAGTAATTAATTAAATTACAATTACATGTAATTCAAATTTTTGTCAATTACACATTACTTCCAATTACATCAAAATTTGTAATTAATTACAATTAATTACAATTACACATTACAATTACCCCATCCCTGTATCGTTATGTGTCATGTTTTGGTGTTTACATTCGGGTCAATGTTCATATGTTTGTGTCAAGTAAGGTTACTGATTTAAAGTTTCTGTTTGTATTTGGTGTTCACGTGTATATGTTGTATCATCTAATGTTGATCAATTACTATCAATATTTGAATATATTGTTAAAATTGTCTTCAATATCAATTAGTTTCCATATTTTATGTCACTTAATGTTTATTTCGTCATCCACTTGTTGTTAACACTCATAAGTTTATATGTTTGTATGTTTTGTGTCGTTGAATGTTGATGTTCCAATGTTCGGTATTATGTTTTGATGTCAAAGTTTTGATTTATTTTCGAACTTTGTTGTATTTGTTTTCATATTTATCGTTTCATATTGCCTTAAGCGTTAAGTTCACATTTGTTTTCATATTTTGTTGTAATCATGTTCATATTTTACATTTCATTTTGCGTTTTCATGTAAGGTCATATTAATGTAATTAAATTGTCATGTTTTGTTGTTTTCATAATTTGTTGTATCTGTGGTCACATTTAACGTTTTATGTTAAGTTTTCATGTAACAGTTCATATCGATGTCATTATGTTATCATGTTTTGTTGTGTTTGTATTCATATTTTACATTTCATATTGTGTTTTGGTGTTCAAGTTGTCATTTATTGTTGTGTTTGTTTTCATACTTAACGGTATGTTTCGTGTTTTTGGTATAAACATTCATATCTTCTGTCGTTAAATGTTCATATTTGAACATTTCTACTTGTATTTGGTGTTCACATCAGTGTGTTCTCATATGTTGTATCAGTTAATGTTCATGATTTAACATTTATGCTTTCATATACGGTTCATATCATCTACAGTGCCGATTTGTTTTTATAGTTTCTGTCACTTCATGTTCATTTTAGACGTCTTTATTTGTATTTGTTGTACATATCAGTGAGTTTTCATATGTTGTACCTTTTCATGTTGATGTATTAACGTTTTTATTAATATTTATTGTTCAAATCACTGTGTTTTCACATGTTGTGTCACTCAATATTCATGCTTTAAACATTTATGCTTGTATTTGGTGTTCACATTCACAGGTTTTAATAGTTTGTATTACTTTATGTTGATCTTTTAACATCTATGCATGTATTTGGTGTTCATTTTGTCGTCAGTATCTATTTGTTTTCATAGTTTGTGTTTCATATCATTCTTTCAGATAAAGTTCATATGTTTTAATATTTTGGTTCATTCATAGTCATAGTAAACGTATCTTGTTATGTTTTCATTTAACAGTTCATATCATTATGTTGTCATGTTTTGTTGTATTTGTGTTCATATGTTATGTGTCATGTTATGTTTTGATGTCAAAGTTAACATTTGGTTTCATACTTTGTTGTAATTATATTGATGTTTCATGTTTCATATTGTGTATTCATGTAACAGTTCATATTGTTGTCATTAAGTTGTCATATATTGTTGTTTTTGTTTTCATTATTTTTGTATCTATTTGCCTTCACTTGATGTTTATTTCGTCTTCCATTTGTTGTTATAATCTTCATATCAAAGTGCGTCCATATTTTATGTTAATTCATATCTGAGATATCACGCTCTTTTCATATCAATTTGTATCAGTTCATAGTCATAGTTAACGATTCGATATGTGTTTTGATATCAATATTATGTTTATATTTTACGTTTCGTAGTGTTTTTGATTGTAAACATTCAGTAAGTCAATATTTTGGAAACAAAAAGTGGATTGAAGGTGTACAGACTGTGGACCAATCAAATTGCAGGGATTTCAACCAATCAAAAGCCTCCATTTACAATAGATTTACCAATCAGAATGCAGGAAAATCAACAAATCAGAAACTGTCTGACAAAAATTAACAACCAATCACAGCCGTCGAGACAAATGACTTTGACTATATAAAGTCGCGATCGACCGGCTTCTTCAGTCGCCAGACTGCCAATCAGTTGACCAGTTTTGGTTAAAAGTTAAAATGTTCGCTTGTGACAAATGCCCAAAGAAGTACACAGAAAAGCGGAATTTACAACGACACGCAAAGAGCCACTCAGAGGAAAAACAAAAATACAGCTGTTCCAAGTGTGAAAAGAAGTTCCACCGAGAAGACAACAAAAGAAGGTATGAAGCTTCCCATGATTACAACTTAAGATGTGATGTCTGTGGTCGATATTTCAACGACCAATCTAGCCTCAAGCGTCACCGTGCTTTACACGAAAGACCAGGAGCCAGACCTACGAAGCTTATGTTGATGATGAACAGACCCAACATATTACAATCTGGAAAAGAGAATCAACCAACTACAACTCAACCCGAAAGCGATGATAAAATACTTACAACACCGACAACCAACGAGAGTCATACCAAAGCAGATGTCTTACGTGAATATCGTGACACTCGACATGCAGTTGTACCTAGAATGTTGACCAAGTATTCGAATCGTAGAATATACAGGAAACCTCATAGAGGATCGTTTTGGAAAGCAGCAATCTCCCCAATCTTCTAGAGTTAATATGGCAAGTCAACAAACGTCAGCCTTCAAGATTAAATCATCGTAAGGAAGGGGCCATTTCCATAAAAAAAAATAAAGAGGATGTTCACAACTCATTGATCCTACAAGATGTCCTAAGACATCAGACACCCAATATCAAATGGACTAGACATCTACTAACTAATATGAAATTTTGCGCCAACAAAATAAAAGCAATTAAACATAAATGGGACGGAAGGAGTGTAATGCGGCCTATCCCATTGAATAGCCAGTCACAAGCCTGGAAAAACGCAGAGTGACCTTAGTACGATCTCACATATAATCACATTATAATATATCTAACAAATATAGCACTTGCAAAAGTGAAGGTTAGAAGTAAGGGTTAGGAGACTAGGTAAATGAACAATACTAATAAATTAGTGGGGTTTTGATGTTTAGGAAAACAATGACATTCAAGAATAAGTAAATTAAATAAAATAATAAAAAAAACTTAGATTAAAAATTAAATAAAAACAAATAATAATGAAAATAATTAATTAAAAATATAAATAAATTAGATAATAGATAATGAAAACAATAATAAATTAGTAAATAAAATAATATTGGCAATAAAAATGATAATAAATGAATAAATAATTATACAACGAAAAATAATATAGCGATAAAAATAAATAAAAGATAGAATGAAATAAGTAAAACACTAATAAAAGTAATAAATAAGATATAAATAAAAAGTAAAAAAGAAATAATAAATAATAATAAAAATAATTAATGAAATAATTAAATATAATTAAATATAAGTAAAAATAAAAATATAGAAAATAATAATGACCGTAAAAAGTAAATAAAAATAAATAAATGATAAACAATAGATTAAAAAATGAATTAAAAGAGTAATTAAAATAATAATAATAATGATAAATGAAATAAATTAATAAGAATAATAAATAAGATAAATAAATAAGAATATGAATGAATTGAATTAAAAAAAATGAAACTATGATTGAATAATAAAAATAATAAAAGAATTAAAATAATATAATAAATAAATATAATAATAGTGAAAAAAAATAAAAAAAAACAAAAAAAAACCAATAAAAAAACAAAGATAAAAAAAGCAAATCAAAATAATAAAACAAAGAAACAAAGAAAAAATATAGAGTTGTCATAGCAACTAAGGTTAGAGTTGGATCAAAGGGAGATAACTCCAATAATGTTGAAAATAGAAAGTAACTATGGAGATATAGAAGAAAATACTGCAAAAATGGTTAGGGTTAGCCGTGAACAAAAACAACAGTACTGATCTAACAACAGAAAAGTTATGGTTAGTACAAGGATAAGTGTAAGGTTAAAGGTTAGAATAAAGACGAGACCAGTGGACACGGACAGAAGTAGGGCGAGACCAAAGTAGAAGGCAAAACCTAGGAAAGTACCTTGGATAGAGGTAGGGCGAGACCAGTGACAACATTATGGACTAGTGAAAGCAAAGCAAAAGGCGAGACACTCAATACGAGGCCAAAAGTCAAAGGTCAATGAAACACTATAACAAAAGGGTCCAGTCACTGGATTAAAGAGACAATAGTTAAGGTGTCGTAAAAATAGATAAGTGATAGGAAAGGGCAAAACCAGGGAAAAACATCATGGACAGAAGTAGGGCGAGACCAAAGAAGAAGGCGAGACTAAAGTAGAAGGCAAAATCGAGGAAAGTATCCTGGATAGAGAAAGGGCGAGACTAGTGACAGAGACCAAAAGTCAATGACAGCACCTCGTCACTGGATTGTAGAGTGTAGTAAAATTGGATTAGGGTTAGGGTAAAAGCAAGGTCAAAGCTTGGATAAAGACGAGACCTACGGACCAGGCCAAAGGTCAGTGACACACTTAGCACCTCGTCAATACACTATGAACAAAAAAATGACTGTCCTTACCAGTGACAGTCATTTTTTGACTGTCAGCGACTGCCAAAAACTGAAAAAGACTGTGAAATTTTCTGTAATTGTTTGTAAGAGACTTCCATTAACAGTGACAGTCGTTGACAGAATTTTACTATGTCTGCCCATGACTGTGTCTGACTGCTGGTGACACTGACAGACGATCTCAGGCTGTATAAAAATTTACCTGGACTGTCAGTGTCTGAGGCCATTGCTCACAGTCAATGACAAACACTTTAAACTCTCATCTGTCTGACAGTAACTGTCAACATCACATACAGACATTAACAAACATTTTAAACAATTACCAAGACTGTTCATGACTGTCATTGTCAGCTGCAGTCATGGACAAATGTTCTCAACATTTACCATGTCTGACATTGACTGTGGGCATCATTCACAGACAAGGACAGATATTCTCAACATCTTAAATTTTCCTTTCTACATGTTTTTTCTGCAATATTTAAAACTTTTAAACTCGGATTTCAATCATGTTATCTTTTTCGTATTTTAATTTCAAACATTTTTTTTTATACTCTATCATCTGTGATTTCCTGATATATGAAGCAAGGACATATAATCTCAATATACGTCCTTGTTTGAAGGTTGCAGATTCTTCGCTCCGTACAATTTCCTCTAGATAGTTTTTATTATTGGTGTTCTTTAACTAAAATTTTAAACTCTCTAAAATCAACGTTTTTAAAAATAATTCCACAAAACTGAAGAAAGTACATCTATTACCCTTATTTTCCATGAAACGAATGAAGAAAATGAGAAAAAAAACTGCATGTTTCTTGTTATCTTAAGAAGCAAAAAATTCTTTAAATAATTCAAGGACAAAGGTAAAAAAACTTCTGTTAATAAAACATTCTTCAAGTTTTAGGGACAGAAGGTCTAAGTGACGACAGAATCAGCCAATTTATAGAGCGGGGATTCTTGGTCCGGAAATTGCATCAGTGTCATTTTCTGAAACTCTGGATTGAAAATTGTTTTTTTTTTATAGAATTCCATGATTGGAACAACCTTTTATCTACCTTCAGCATCTTTATAGACTATGTTCATGAATTTTCCAATATTTTGATTTGATCTGCACTGAAGAGAAAGAAGTTGTGTAAAAACTAAATTTGCAGTTAACTTGGGTAATTTGTTATTTATTACAATCTCTGTATTTTTACAACAATTTATTTAGGGTTGGAGGGACAGCTTATACGGGATACTGGGATCAGACATTTATTAAGCGGGAATTCATGATAAATCCTTTAAGGGATCCGCGATCTGCGTTGTCTTTTTCATTTTCGGGAAATTGAATTTATTTCTTGGGATCTGAATATTTTTTCAAGCTTGTGAGTCCATGATTATACTCGATCCAACCCAACCTCTTTAACCACAATAGGCATCTTTGAAACTTGAACTTCAAACTCAAACGATTAATTATTTAGATATGTCAGTTTTAAACTGACATGGTAGCATGGCACACTATCAACGAAAATGTATTGTCCCAGGGACAATAATTGCCAATGTACCTGACACTGTATAGTTCTATTTGTACTGCGTATTTCCTTGCATGCAATTTTGAGGAAGAAATATATTAAGCAGAAAACTCGGATATATTGTTTCCTGTATCTTTTATTTCAAGAAAGATAAGTAATAAAGTAATTAATTAATCAAATCAAATTAGACGCTGACATAATTGAAGACAAGAGTCATTTATTTGTTTTATTGTTTGCAAGAGAATTCTGATATTTATAGGATTTCGCAGAATAATGTATACTATTTTTCCACAAAAAAATACATTGTAATTAGAGGAAAATAAAATTCAAAAGGTAATTATATATCCGAAAGTAAAATGTGCCTTTATTATTTCAGCTCTGTGTATGTCCATTGTATATATTTATATATTTACAGTTTTAACCCACTGTGAGTCTCTGTTATGTCACCAATGCAATATACATGTATCAATCACATGTTTTACGCTTACCTAATCAGTGAAAATAGATGCAATATAACATCACGGTTTGCCACGTTCCGGGTAACATTTAGTTTTCTAATCTTCCAATAACAATTGTAGCCTTAGTTCCGAATTTGTTGAAAATATGCAATAAATTGCATCTTCAATAGCAAAACTGCAGATTAAGCAAAGGGCTGCCGGCCACAAAATTATATCTTCATTGAATGTATATGCCTAGTCCGACTCATATATTTCACAGAAAATGAGAGTTAATTAAAAAATGTGTATTACAATGAAACTGCAACCGAATAATCCTATTGCTTTTTAAGTTTTCTATATAAGTGAAGTTTTGCAGACAGACGGGCACTCTGATTGCGAATTCTACGAAATCAGATTTAAATTACGTCGCATTGAACGATAGTTTATTTGCTCCCATCAAGTTTCAAACATTTAAGATTTACTTTAGCATAACATCCCGTATTTAAATTGCATTACTTTTTTTATAGAAATCACATACATATCTTTTTTAATGTGTATTCTCTCATGTTTTTCTAATATTCCGGGCTCCAATCAGAGCTCTGAGCTCCACTCACTAGGCTCAGGGCTCCCCTCACTGGACTCTGAGCTCTCGATCATAGTGCTGGAGAGCCCATGTTATTACTTTAATCTTTCCAAGTACATGTCTTTTAAAATGGCTTAAATGGAACCAAAACCTATTTACAGCCACCATCGACTGTTAATTGTCAGAAAACATAAAAGTGAGGTATATTTTCTTATTTGTAGGAAGTGTAAGTACCAGGGACCACTTTCAAGATTTGAAAAAAAGCTCAACATAGGACCAAATTCACGACTAAATTACTCTACTTCTTTGAAATATAATGTACAATAGATAAAAGATGCGTCAATCCCGTTAAAGAATATAACGTATAAGTTTTTTTAAATACCAGAGAAAATTTAAAGTTATTCGGGGTAATTCTAATATTTAGAAAAAAGATCAATATATAAATGCCGAAATTGTGTTATATTTGCTTTTCTCGGCACTGGCAATGTTACTTCCCGAAAAAGACACACAACAACTGTATTGTCACAATTAGTGTATAGTCATGTCAAACATGGAGACATTCCGAACGCACCGTGTGTGTTTCAAATAATTGCTTTCGTTTCCCTATTCCACCTTTCACTCAGAAAAATCGTAGTTAGAACGTATATGAATATCCAGATATTGTTTGGAATTTGGACCCTAGTTCAACAACAGTGTTTTTACCGCAATTGTTCATCGGCTAATTAAAGTTTATCACGCCACACTGGGTTTTAGATTTAATTGGGCCACGAACTAGGTTATACTCGCTGAGTCCGGCTCAGTACAGTAAAAACACTAGAACCAGCCTGAGTTCCAGACCTCATTTTGGACCACTGGTAGCACCGTTCCTGCTGCAGGCAACACAGTTACAGGACACCGTTTCTTCCTGTTCCCGGACAGAAGACAACACCGTCACTCAACTACGGTAACACCGTTCCTGTTCCAGGCGACACAGCTACAACTGGATTAGACAACGTTCATCAACATGAGTGAAAATCAGACAGAAATGCCCGAGGAAGCCATTTCAACAGTTCCGGACACCAGGGTCCGGACACTTACAGAGAAAGGGCAAGAACAATATTTACAGACATGTGACAAACATCGTCAAGACGTAGAGTATTTATGGACAATGCTCGACTCCCTGCTTCAGGAAGCTGAAGATCCTCCCGTTGGACTACGGGATCAAAGAACCTTAGAGCAAAATATAGCTAAAGCAAATAGCAGGTACCAAAGACAACTTAGTACCTTCAAGGCCTACCTGAAGACTATCAGGAGCGAGGATAGTAAACGAGAAATGGAGGAATGCTCCACAATAGCAGATATCCGCCAAAGTGCCATTGACGATGCCCTGTGCTACTTACAGGGAGCTAGCAGGGATCTGACGCCCAAGAAATCATCAAAGGCACCTAGTAGCAGCTCATCGTCTCACAACAGTAAATACCATTCACAGGGTGGGACGTCTACACGTACAGACGCTTCCAGTCTGTTAAGACGTAAGAGGGCAAAGGCAGAAGCTCTGAAAGCAAGTCTAGCTTATGCAGAGAATCAGGCCACTCTTTCAAAACAGGAAGCCTTGTTAGAAGAATCAACGGCTCGTCAAAAGGCTGAGATGGAGGCAACAACGGCTCGTCGAAAGGCTGAAATGGAGGCAACAACGGCTAGTCAGAAGGCTGAAATGGAGGCAACAAAGGCAGAGATGGAAGCAGCAACAGCTCTACAGAAATCAGAGATGGAAGCAGCAACAGCTCTACAAAAGTCAGAGATGGAAGCATCAGCAGCTCGGAAGAGAGCCGAGTTAAAGGCCGACCAAACATTGCTAGAGGCAAGAAAAGAAGCTGTCATGGCAGAAACTGAAGCCAAGATCCTGGATGACGATAGTAGCCAAACAGGAGTCGATAGTGAAGACCATCGAAGTCAGTTGCCTATAGATGAAGCAGACCCGCTTCAACGGGTTCAACAGTATGTTGAAGAACACTCCTTCAATGTTACAAATGAGGAGGCACA
>MJUU01027380.1:502-14848 GCA_002080025.1 Modiolus philippinarum
CCCTTCAGGTTAAATGGTCGGTCCCTAAGTAGGGAGAAATGGACTTTTCATTATATTTTTAGCTCGAGAGTGATGAAATAGATATATGAGGCAATTAAAGGAGCATGTATTACTTTTACTATTTTTAATTCATTAGATTTCAAGATTTGCAGACACGTGTTAATTAGATTTTGAAGTGTAATATAAGGATGAATACCATTTTGCATTCTTTTAGTGTGATTTGTTGACAGTTTCGTTTTTATACAAAATAAACCTAAGAAAGAATGAATAGGTAATACAAAATTCGATCGTGTTTGAAGTTTTATTCTGGAGAAATGCTACAAATAGCGGACATGGAGATTTGCACATTGATTAACAAGGATATTGACAATCCGTATACAAAGTTTGGTCAAAATCTGAAGATGGCCTTTTTGGGATCCACTTTGAAAGACGGACACCCAATTGATCTTTTATGCCGATTTGTGCATTGTATGTGCATCTATAGCTATCTACGCTGTTTACATATAAATTCAAAATTTAGGAATGAAAAATACTAGTATAATATTCATTGGAAATAACTTTTGAAATTATGCACTATGGTAAACAATCCAAAAAGTAACATTTCTACCTCATTTAAACGAGAGCTCAATTTCTATTGTTCTATTTCAACCACTTCCCCGCCTGATTAAAGGTTGTACAGGTCAAAATCAAAACTCACAAAATGTCATCAGATTGAGTTAAAGTACACCTAAAATGCATCTTTAAATTTTCAGTGAGCCTCATTATAAGTTATTTCTTACTTTATTACATGTATTATTTGGTATTTGATTATCAGGCAGAAAACAAGTTGCACTTTTAATGAATATTTGATAACCATACTCTTTCTTGATTAATAGATAACCATTGAGAAAATTTTACATTTTTTCAAAAAAATAATCATTGAATAAATGTACAAAAAGTTAACGATTGCTTGATCCCCAAATATCATAAGCTGACGTTTATAAGTGCAAAATTTGGTTAGAGAGGGTTGGTTATACATTAATTTCTCGTTTCTTACTAAAAACCTCACTTTTCAAATTCCTTACTCTCTATAGTATTGAAATACTGAGAGAAATCGTCAATTTAAATTCGTGCGATCCATTCTAGATCTGAAAGACTTTGAATTTTACAATAGGGTCTGTAAGTCTCGTTCAATTTTGATACTTCCGGGAACAATTTTTATACCCGGAAGTTGCATTTTTCACGACAATATATGATGTACCAAGCAAAAAGGTGAACGTCATAATCCAAAAACGTCATGTTTTGGCGGGCAACGTTTTCGAATTTTAATTTTATCGTGAAATCTCGGTGTCACATGACGAGACTTACAGACCCATTACACAAAATACCTGTGTAAGAACCAGAAAGCGACTCCTGTTTGTCAATCTGAACGTTTCCATTGCAGTCTGATACAAAGCATGCCGTCGAGGAAAAACTGGATTTATTTTCTTTGATTGAAGATCTTACTGTAATATCCTGACGCGGTTTCAATCCTGATACTGTAATTCGAAGTTTCTCGTCTACTAGAGGATTATCAAGTGAAACATTGATTGAAATAGAATGACGTATCTCCATAATAAGTTGTTTCAGGAGAGTGTCAAGGAAGTGTACCCTGGTAAATCCTTTAAACATCACAAGGCACTAAAAGCGATTTTTGGTACAAACTAAACATCTAGCTGATCTGAAAAATAAAATTATCATCAACTATTCTAAAAGGAGGACACAAGGAAGCATCTAGAATCAATTAAGAGTACTTATTACTCCTGGGTCATGTAGCAGATGATTTGATTTACAAAAACTAACTGTCAATTACACTGTCTCCATGCCTAAGAAAAAGTTGAACTCAGTGGCGGATTTAGGGGGGGNCCCCCCCTTAGGTCGGAAAATATTTAAAATTCCTAGGGGTTTTAAAAAAATTGGGTTCAGGGCCCCCCTTTTGAAAAAAATATTGGTCGGGCCCCCCCTTAGCAGAAAGTCTGGATCCGCCACTGGGTTCCCTGTTTACATGCCGGATTTTCTGAGATTTGTAACAATGAGTAGGGTCTTTGAAATAAGACGAAGTGATTTGTTTTTAAAATAATACTAGTATACAGTTTGAGTGATCAATCGTTATTATATTGTGTGTTAATTTGCTTTTGATTTGTCCAATGTAGAGTTGTTACATTGTAGCAATGATTTGTTCTTTGTGCGTCTTTTAAAGTTTTTTTTATTGATGATAAGATATAGTTTGCTTTGCGATCAAAATGCAACACTGTGCATGCACAATGCAAACATTTTGTAAGACCTCTGCAACCATGGAGGTTTAAATGTCTGTGAAACAAGTTGAGTACGAGGTTAGTGTAATATCTATTCATCACTGATTGAAACTTTTAATAATAGTTCTAAAATATCAAGAGACCACGGTCTAAATTTAATTGAGTATCATTGGCTTAAATCTAATTATTATGAATATTTTTGGTCCCTAGTTGTTTAAACAAATTTTGTATGATTCCATAAATTATTGCAATTTTAAAAGCGAATTACATCTAGATGTTTCTCAAGGGTACAATTTTCAAAGTAATTGATCGTGTGATAATACAACAGGGTCATATTCCTGTATCATACGTTTTTTTCCAAAAACTTTTTTTCAATTTGACTTTCATTATAAAAAAAAGGGGGGGTTGGTGTTAAAAATTATTTGGAGGAAACAAAACTTTTTGTTTGGGGTGATTTTTTGGTGATGATCTTAACCACCCATTTCTTACGAAGCACTTTTAATTCATTAATTACGCTGAAACATTCTTGAACTTTTACTTAAAATAGTGAAATTTTTTTTCTATCTCGTGGCCACGAGATACTAACTCGTTCCCATGACATACTAAGTCGTGGCAACGACATAGCTATGTCGTGGCAACGAGATACTATCTCGTTCCCACGACATACTAAGTCGTGGCCACGAGATGGCTATATCGTTCCCACGAGATACTATCTCGTTCCCACAACTTCCTAAGTCGTGGCCACGAAATAGCTACGTCGTTCCCACGAGATACTATCTCGTGGCCACGATATACTAACTCGTGGTCATGAGATACTATGTTGTGGCCACGAGATACTATGTCGTGGCCACGAGATAGCTATGTCGTGGCCATGAGATACTATCTCGTTCCAACGACATACTTAGTCGTGGCCACGAGATACTTATACACTTAGAAACCTTCAAAAACAAGTTTTGCTCATACTCATAGCTATCTCGTGGCCACGACTTAATATGTCGTGGGAACGAGTTAGTATCTCGTGGCCACGACTTAGTATGTCGTGGAAACGAGATAGTATCTCGAGGCCACGACATAGCTATCTCGTGACCACGACTTAGTATCTCGTAGCCACGAGTTAGTATATCGTGGCCACGAGATAGTATCTCGTGGGAACAACATAGCTATCTCGTGGCTACGACTTAGTAACTCGTGAGTACGAGATAGTATCTCGTGGAAACGACATAGCTATCTCCTGGCCACGACTTAGTATGTCGTGGGAACGAGTTAGTATCTCGTAACCACGACTTAGTATGTCTTTGGAATGAGATAGTATCTCGTGGCCACGACATAGCTATCTCATGGCCATGACTTAGTATCTCGTGGCCACGAGTTAGTATGTCGTGGCTACGAGATAGTATCTCGTGGGAACGACATAGCTATCTCGTGGCCACGACTAAGTAAGTCGTGGGAACGAAATAGTATCTCGTGGGAGCGAGATAACTATCTCGTTGCCACGACTAAGCATGTCGTGGGAAAGAGATAGTATCTCGTGGCCACGACATAGCTATGTCGTGGCCACGACTCAGTATGTCGTGGCCAAGACATAGCTATCTCGTGGCCACGACTTAGTATCTCGTGACCACGAGATAGGACCACGAGATAGTATCTCGTGGCAACGACATAGCTATCTCGTGGCTACGACTTAGTAAGTCGTGGGAACGATAGAGTATATCGTGGGAACGACAAATCTATCTCGTTGCCACGACTTAGTATGTCGTGGGAACGAGTTAGTATATCATGGCAACGACTTAGTATGTCTTGGGAACGAGATAGTATCTCGTGGCCATGACATAGCTATCACATGGACACGACTTAGTATCTCGTGGCCACGAGTTAGTATGTCGTGGCCACGAGATAATATCTCTTGAGAACGACATAGCTATCTCGTGGCCACGACTTAATAAGTCGTGGGAACGAGATAGTATCTTGTGGGAACGATATAGCTATCTCGTGGCCACGACTTAGTATGTCGTGGGAACGAGATAGTATATTGCGGCCACGACTTAGTATGTCGTGGGAACGAGTTAGTATCTCGTGGCCACGACATAGCTATCTCTTGGCCACGACTTAGTATGTCGTGGCCACGAGATAGAAAAAAAAATCACATGTCCCCTACATGCTTCCGTAGAGTTTGTTATTAAATACTGTAAAAAACTCTGTTGTAAATTACTTTTGAGAGTCAAAAAATTCTATTGAAATTTTAGATAAACTACAATATATTCAACAATTAGTGTCATCCATTGACAGTTATGATTTTAACACTCTTTATACAATTCTTTCGCATAATTTGATCAAATCTAATTGGGATAACTTATTAAAAAGCCTTTTAAATTTTCTGGTCTGCAGTTCATTTGTTCTAACAAAAAAAAAAACAATTTGGTTCTACATGCAGGGCTCTTATGCATAATGGCATTTCACATCCAAACTTCTATGGCAATATCATTTACAAAGCACATAAATTCAAAAATTATCCTTCAAAACTTATTAATCCGTTGAACAAACTTATTCATAAAGGATATAAATACAGCATTGTTGTTAAATCTTTACTTCTTGTTTTTGTTGGCAAAAATATTGATCATCTCTTAAACGCTTTACGTTATAACTAAATTTAAACAATTTTTCATATTGGTAATATTTGGCATTGCACAATAACATGCCCTTCTTTCATAATTGATGATTCTATTTAGAAGTATCATATGTAAGAAGGCTTGATATCATAGTCAACGGAAATTATGTCCTTAGCTAGCTGTCAGTAACTGCGAGCATTTGTCCGGACAGTACCTGTGTGTATTGTCTTCATGTTTTATGTACTTCATTGTAAGGGTACTCGTCTTGATGAGTTGGACTTTTTTCTAGTTTGATTTTTACTGTGAGTCTTTTTGTGTATTTATTTTTTAGCCATTCACCACACATAGGGGGAGGGTTTGGATCCAAGAAAACGAGTTTAACCCCACCGCAATTTTTGCGCCTGTCCCAAGTCTGGAGTATGTTAGTCATTGGCTTGTCCTTGTCTTCTTATAAAATTTTAGTTTCATGATATTTGGGTTATTGCGTGTGGTTTGTTTCCATTGATTTATTCCGTTTTTTTTACCTTTTTGGGGCCATTTAGGGCTTGCTATATTGTGTGAGGTTCCTCACTGTGATAATAACACAGGTTATGTGTTAAAGACCGTACGGTGACCCCAAGATGCTTTGTTTTGGGTCGTTTTAACCTGGATATGGGATGTTGTCTCCTTGACATTTACCCCATTTCCTTTCTTTTTCATATGGATTCGTTTAAAATATCAACTATATTAATCATTGTTCCTGGAAATGTGATAATATGAATAATACACTTAATCTTTTGCTGGACAACATTTTTGTTCGTTTTGGGAACAATATTTACTAACAGGCCATAGGTATTCAAATGAGTACAGACTCTGCACTCCCATTGCATATCTTTTTCTGTTCTGTTACGAATGAGACTTCATGAAAACAGCAATAAACTTATCTATTTTTACAATGATAACAGTAGGTATATTGACGATACCCTTAGTATTGACAATCCCCGGTTTTAAGATTACGTAGACATGATTCACCCACAAGATCTGAAATTACATAAAGCTAACAATGACTCCAAGTACTTCCTTTTCTGGATCTATCATTATTGACTCTGGTAAATAAAAACAGCCCTATTACTATGGATATTTCTAATCCTCGTTTATAAAAAAATGCAAGAAACTGATTTAAGATCCAGAAAAGCTGGGAAGTAATTTACGAAGTTTTACGGTCGACATCATGGTCTTGTGGATCGCTATGGGATATCTGTTTCCCAGATGACAACATATCTTTCCCTGTACCACTAAAGTTTGTTTTTTCTCCATCGGATTTGACTTTATTGTTCAACACGGCGGGTGTCTTAAAAGAAGCAGGATATGCTTACCCTACCGGTGCACATCCATGGTTTTTATTGGGTCCGTGTTGTTCATCTATATGTGTCTTATTTTTCTTTTTTTTTTGTTCCGTACTCAAGTGGTGTCCTCGTTTCTTAGTGTTTTCGATGTTGCCATTGTCCATGGATTGTTCGTTCTTTTGACTGACGGTTCGATTCTCACTTACTTTAGATTGTGTACGTAATAGGGGACATCAACAACAAACTCTGCTTGCATCCGTTAAATTAGCTTTTAGATCTAGTGATCTAAAAATTCTAGACATATTGATTGATTGGTTAGAATTTAACGCCCAATGAGCAATATTTCAGCTATGTACGAGTTAATTAATTCAAAAAATTGTAAGTAAAAGGAGAAAGAAATAAAGGTGGAAGGGACAACCGGGGTAACGACTTCTGATTGCCACTTGAAAAGGGGCAAATGGGTAGAGGCAGGAAATTTAGCCTTCCATACGACACCCAGTGTGTCTGCTCTCTTTAGAGAAATATAGAAGGAATCTTTATACTGCATGGAGTGTGGCGTTTCTCCAAACAGTTTGGCTTCAGTGGTTCGCGGTCAGGCTTTCCGTATTATGACCTGACTAGGCATTCCCTTATCCACCAACTGGGGACGCGTACGGCAGCTCTGTACCCGGAGCCCAAGAAAACCGATCCAGGTGCCGGACCTCTGTTAGGAAGACTCATACTCCAAGCTCAGAGGATGCTGCGGGCCTATTCATTAGCTCGGACCGCGCACGGCGGTTTAGACATATACTGGCCTCTCACTGGCACTGCGGATATGGCACTGAAATATATGATGCTTGACCAAACCCTTCGGGAAGTTTAGAGTTTGATTTTTTTCTTCGGTAATGCGACAGTGTTTTACCAGCAGACTTGAGCTAGTCGTCAGTTTAGTGGCGAGCACCCCCTTGACCCATCATTCAAAATTACGTATTTTCATTTTCTCTCCCTTCAAGATTGTGGTCATGGAATTAGTAGTCTACCTGTATTCGGTTTTATTTGTATGCTTATTATACGATAAGGGAACAGGACATATAAAGGGGATGTTTGGGTACCCATAAATCGGTATAACCCTACCAATGGCTTTTACTAGTTTGCTAGTGCCGGAATCAAATTCGGATGTCCCGAGTTCCTATCGTTGTTAAAGTTTTTCTTTTGTCTTATTTGTGTTTTTTTGTGTGTAGTTCCCTGGCAGATTGTGGCATGTGATTGTAATTTTCAGCCATTGTAGATGTTTCCTGTTATCCACCGTTTTTCATAAGTATATACTTAAGGAAGCAAGTGTACAAATATTGACTTGCGCACAGAAATTCAGTTTGAACCTAAGCTGTGTATTCAGAACTAAGCGTTAGATCTCGATGGTATGTTTTAAAATGAAACAATTCGATTTTTATTAAAAATCTTATTTTTACAGCGTGACCCTGTCGTATCTTTAACCTTTTTCAATATATTCTGTGTGATCCTCATTTTACACCAGGAACTGCCGGATTTACCACCTTTTTTATTTTGGAATTTTCAAAATCTATTTAAGTTCTTATCATTTTCAATTATCTGGGACTGAAAATGAAGCCCCGACGAAAATTCATTGTTAATATTTGCGCCAATGTGTTACTTTAACTTGACTGTTGTAGCTACTAATATTACCTGACCTTTCCCTGACAAAATAAAAATTTATACGTACCAGTTAATGACCTGCTTGATATATATGTCATCTTCCACGGTCTATTATCCACTACCTTGATTACCTACTTAGGCCGGAAACTACACCTGATCCACTTCATGTGTATGCTGATATACATAAAAACTTCAATTGGAGCAATTTTAAAACCTGACCTTTCTCTTTGACGTCTGCTAGAGAAAATGAGTTAACAATCAATAACTTGTGCTTCCAGAAGGAAATGTTACAAGAAGTAACGAAACGGACAGAAGTCGTATCAGTTAGAATAACTTTTTTTAAATCTAAATAAAACATGGTAGGGGGTCTAAAAACTGTAAGAATTTTCTGATATTTTCATGACTTATTCTTTTTTTATTAGGGCATTACAAAATAGGTTTCACCGGTCATATAAGTGCTAAATCTGTCGTGTAAAAATCAGCTATTTTAGATGAAATGATAGGGGGGATTAGAGAATTTTGACAAAATTTTAATTTATTTTAGTTGCATCAGACAGATTTTTTTTTAATTTGGCAAACAATTAGCTTATCCACTTGCCTTCGATTTGCAGGTAATACAATTGGGGTCACTGGACTTATATTGAATAAATAGCAAAAAACTAGTTATGGTGCATTACATGATACCCCGCCACGTTTCACAAAATTTCTAAGTAAAAAGGGGCATAACTCCAGAACTCCTTAGACCTCTGAACCCAAAATTAAACTGGACCTGAGTTTTGTGGTAAACAACTTGGATACCACGTTTGAAGACCTTGTGTTATTTCAAACACAAGTTATCAGTTGGACACCCTAAAATTTGCAAAATTTTAAAGTTTCAAGGGGCACAACTCCAGAACCCTTGGACCTTTGAACCCAAAATCAAACTTGACCTAAGTTTTGTGGTAAACAACTTGCATACCAAGTTTAAAGACCTTGTGTTATTTCATTCACAAGTTATCAGTCGGAAACCCTTAAATTCGCAAAATTTCTAAGTTTCAAGGGGCATAACTCGAGAACCCCTTAGACCTCTGAACCCAAAATCGAACTTGACCTGAAATCTGTAGTAAACAACTTGCATACTAATATTGAAGACCTTGTATTATTTCGTTCACAAGTTATCAGTCAGAAACCCTAAAATTCGCAAAATTTCAAAGTTTCAAGGGGCATAACTCCAGAACCCCTTGGACCTCTGAATCCAAAATCGAACTTGACCTGAGTTTTGTGGTAAACAACTTGCATACCAAGTTTGAAGACCTTGTGTTATTTCGTTCATTAGTTATCAGTCGGAAACCTTCGGGGGACGGACGGACGGACGGACAGACGGACGGACGGACGGACAGACGGACGGACGGACGGACACACGACTGAGGGTATCACATAATACCATATCACTTCGTGTGGCGGGGTATAAAAACTGAATTTTTCCTTTTATTTGTTTACAAATTATCTCCCCTTAATAGAACAACAGTTTGCTGAAAATATACAACACACTGCACGGTTACATAATAAAAGTGGCATATTTGATCAAATTTTACTATTATAAGACACCGAAAATCAATTTGCCAACATTCCAATCGTGATTTCCACTTATTGTCAGATGCGTAAGAATGATGCATAGCTTCAAACTCCCGTACAACCTTAAATATGAAGTAATCTTTCGATAAACCTATAAAAAAGTTATGAATGAAATTGAATACCGAATCTCCTAGCACCTATTTTTTGACAAAATTTCAAATTATCTGGCAATGCTAGTGGCATAGATGCTGGAGCTGTTTTGTTACAGGGTGATAGGAATTGTGTTGGATATTCAGTTTGCTATTTTTTAAAATGTGTAACAACATACATATAGTTATTCTACGATTGAGAAAATAACGTCTTGCTTACAAAAATATAAACTTGATATAAGATATATAAAAGGTTAAGATAAAATTAATGCAATACTAGATGCACTTTCACATGACATTGTGTAAATATTTTAAAGTATTTTTGAGTGTAAATTCTTACACTTTCAATATCTAATTGGTTACTTGCAATAATTTTTGCATTGAATGCTTCACAAAATAAGAAAAAAAGTTTTGTTAAATCACATGATTTTTCTTGAAGAGTTGAAGTGTTATGTGTATATACATAGAGTAGTGCCATGTGATGATATGATTAAGGCACTGAATCTCTTGCTAGACAAAATTTATGTTCGTTTCAGCACCATTGTTTATCATCAGGTCATTGGAATCCCCATGGGTACTTATTGTGCACCACTTATTGCAGATCTTTTTCTGTTCTGTTACGAACGGGATTTCATGAAAAAACTTCAAAATGGAACCATACCAAATAGTGATAAACTTATTTATATTTTCAATAATAATAGCAGGTATATTGACGATATCCTTACTATTGACAATCCCCAGTTTTTAGCTTATAATAACACCATTTACCCACAACAACTGAAACTTAATAAGGCAAACCATGATTCTAAATACTGCCCTTTTCTGGATCTGAGTATCATCATTGACTCTGGTAAAATAAAAACTAAAGTTTATGATAAAAGGGATGATTTTGATTTCACTATTATTAATTTCCCCTTTCTTGACGGCGACGTTCCCCTAGCTCTATCCTGCGGGGTGTATATATCTCAACTTGCTCGCATTTGTTCTACCCTTGATGATTTTAATGAGCGTAACCTTACTCTCACATCCAAACTTTTACAACAAGGTTACAGATTTCATAAATTATTAAATACTTTTAAGAAGTTCTACAGCAGATATGAACACTTGATATATAGATATGATGTGACTTACAAATGTCATTTCTCATCCTCGATTTTATGGAAATGTTGTTAAAAAATGTCAAAAACTGATAAATAATCCAGAAAAACTGGGACGTAACTTACATTCTTTACGTAGTAGTGGATATCGACGAGATATTCTGAACAAATCCGTTAAATTGGCTTTGGATTCCAGTGACCTGAAGACTTTACATACATACTGGCCTCTCACTGATACTGCCGATGTCACTGAAATACATGAAGAGTCTTTACCAAACCCTTCGGGGAGTTTTGAGTTTGATTTTTCTTCCGTAGTGCGACAGTGTTTTACCAGCAGACTAGATTCCTTGAGCTAGCCGGCAGTTTAGCGGCGAGCACTCTTTGACCCTTCTTTCAAAATTACGTTTTGTCATATGCTTTTGTCTGTTTCAAGTGGTCATTGAGTTAGTAGTCTACCTGTATTGGGTTTTATTGACATACATATGATACTATAGGGAAACGGGATAGAGAAAGGGGAGGTATGGGTAACCATAAACCGGTTTAATTCTACCACTGGCTTTTGCTAGTGCCGGTACCAAGTCCGGCTATCCCGAGTTCCTATCGTTATTTATGTTTGTTTCTTGTTTTCATTATTGTTTTTTCTGGTGCAGTTTGCGTGTGAATTGTGGCATGTGATTGTAGTTCTTGGCCATTGTAGGTGTTTGCTGTTATCCTGTTTTTTGTAGTGTTTGTCAATATATAGTATCTATCTTTCTTGAATCTTACTATGTATAGTTTGTTAGAAAAAATTGTAAAATAGTTTATGTCTATAAAGGAGTCTAGGATGGTGATAATTTCGCTAAACTTGATAACTCTTTATTTAGGGGCCGACTCCAACCTGCCGTTGGGTGTGGGGTTTCGTCACCGTTCATTGAAGATCTTTTGATGGCTTTGAGTTGTTATTACTCCCCCTTTTAATTGAGTCATTGTCTCTTTGACACATTCCCCGTTTCCTTTCTTTTTTTCTATATCTTAAATAGATTGTATTTTTCTAGAAACTTGTATATAATAAGAAAATAAGTTTAGTGTAAAGTGATTATTCAGGAATATTTGAGAATATTCTTTGTCTGAATTATAATACATGGGTATATAGAATGTTTGTAACAGGGTCTTACTGTTGAAGTGGTCATTGAGCTTTCTCAAAAAATTATCTTGAAACCCTTTGAATTTGGGATATTTAGATATTACTAATTTATTGTTACAATGGATATATACGAATTTATATTTCATTTACATAACTGAAAAAGGGTATTTCGGATCTTTAATTCATATTAATGATGGTAAGATGAACTGCAAAGGTAGAATATATGATTCCGAATGCCAACAGTGATCAAAATCATTTTCATCACTGTTGGCATGCATTCGGAATCATATATTCTACCTTTGCAGCTCACCTTACCATCACGTCATCATTCATATTATATAGAGCTGTGTGCAACACTATTCTCTAATATATAATTCATATTCATTTTTGGAATTTTGGACATAAGTAAATATTTCCAGAATCAGTATAAAACTCTGTGGACATAATTTACGATACTGTAACATTGTTTTATAATTCGGGGGTTTGTAACTTTAATTTTATTTCTTGATATTACTTTTAAATTTTAATGGTTTACTACTGGTTGATGTTTGTTTTATCCAATGCTACTTAATCGCAACACTATGTTTATGGAATAGTGTAAGGTATTGTGGGGTAACGGGTGTAAGTCATTTGTGTCTTTACAAAATAGCAAGTTAATACCTCTGCTAACCCCTTTCTATCTAACTATATAAATGAAGCAAATATTTTACAAACAGGATCAACTTACAACGCTTATGAAATTATTAAAATGTCATATAGTATTTTAATGATTAAATGAGATATATGTTTATTTACATGTATATAAGATATCTGATTTAATAAATAAGATATCTCATATAACATATAAGATATCTTATTTAATATATGAGATATCTCATATGCTACAAAATATATCTTATATGTTAAAATTATATAAGAAACCTTATATAATAAAGCAAATTTCTCATATATTATATGAGATATCTTATTTTCTTCAAAGCAGTTAAAATAAAGTCTTCATAGGCTTAATTTTTTTAGCAAATAAAAAAATATGTACCAGATTTCCTATTTAGCTTGACAGTTATGAGAAACCAGATGAAATATTTTGCCACGCTCTTTAGATTTTGTTTTATTGATACCATTGTCAGGCAAACTTGACAACAAATGCAAAAAATCAACTGGAACCCCCTATTTAAAAGGCTCGGTCCTCAGATGAATATTGTTTCAAAATCTACTCGTCTATGTGAAAGATCTTACCCTGACCCTAACATTGTTTGTCTTATCTAATTTATTTATTTTTGTATTATTTTATTGATACTGATCCAGTATCCAGCCATCTATGGGATTAGAATTGTATCTCCGGTCTTACATTAATAACGTGCTACGTGTACAATATTACAGTTTGATGATACTGATCCAATGTCCACCCATCGTATTTTTCAATAGCATTTACAGCAGAACCATGTCTTTTCTTCAATATATAAGATATCTTATATATTATTTAAGATATCTCAAATAGTATATAAGATATCTTTTATCATTACACAATTAAGGTAGTTGGGGTGTCTTGGTTTCTGACATAAGAATTTTTAAAAAATTTGTACAAGGAAACTTTGAGCAATATGTTTAAACAATGTGCAAAAAAAAATTGAGGGTCACGGATATGACAAAAGGGATACAGAGTTCTAAATTTGTCATTTTTTTGCACTATATTTACAATCGAATTAGGGGAAATAGCCCTATACCACTATTCAAGGGCATATTTTTTATAAACAGACACACAAATTGTGGTATCTAATTCAGCCAGACTAGAACAGCTACAGCTATAAGCCGCGAGAATAATAACTGGGCTACCTATATTTACTAAGTCAGATGTTATTTATGAAGAATTAGGGTGGGAAACTCTAATAAGCAGACGCAAACGACGAAAATTGCAACTGTTTTACAATATTCAAAACAATAATGCTCCGTCTTATCTTTGTAACTTAATACCACCCAAAATACAATCTACCTCAGTATATCCGTTAAGAAATGGGGAAGATATTATGATTCCCTTCTGTAGATTATCCTTAACCTCCAGTTCATATATTCCTTCCACTATTAGGGAAGTGGAATAAATTGGATCAGACTATTCGTAATACAAATACATTGTCACAATTTAAATTTTTTTTTGAAAAAAAATGTATGATGGATGCAGTGTTCCAAGATATTACTCTTACGGACCATGAAAACTAAATATAATTCTTACACAATTTAGATGCTCGTCAACATTTCTCAATCATGACTTGTCTAAATTTAATATTATAACAGATTCATCTTGTAGCTGTGGAGCCAGTTGTGAGGATTCATATCATTTCTTTCTTATATGCCCGCGATATCAAATTCAAAGGACCATTTTATATGATAATCTCAGCTGGTTACCTGGAGATATTTATGTGGATCTGGATCTTTTGATATTAAAACATTTTTAGTATATTTAGTTTAATTCCTTTATGATTTTATATGTGAAATATGTTATAGATGCATGCTTTGAAATGATATGTATTAATATTGTAATATATGTTATATAGGAGAAGCCTCCATAAGTTAG
>MJUU01027383.1:1477-21170 GCA_002080025.1 Modiolus philippinarum
AACACCCTTTTCTTGAGTGTACGAACCATACCAAAATTAGTCGACAACTCTTTAACAATTTAAGGTGGATTAAAAGACTTTTCACAAAAGGCAATGCATATACTTGGACTATGAAAAAATTGTAACTTACTACAATTTGTATTTACAGAATATTTATTTATAAAGAAATCGTAATTCTTTTTTTTTTCTCATCGTTGGAGAACCATGAAACCTCTAATCGCACCATCTTCACATACATACTTGTGCATTTTTGTCGAGTTTCGACCTTCTTACAATTTTGATATTCAGTAAAATACTTTATACAAAAGTATAATACTATTGAAATTATTGTCGATTCGGCGATTGACATAGTTGAGGAACATATGTTCCTGTGAGCCTCTTGTTTTTTTTTNATCACTAGCCCATGTGGTGAGGACTAACTATTTTATTTACGGAAAAATACAAAGATATATGGAGAGCAGGAAACGGAAATTAACACCAGTATGTCAGGACAGATTCAGGATGTATAATTAGATGGGATGCAATTTAAAAAAAATGACCAATATATTTTTAGACAAATTTTTGGCAAAAAACTCCCGACTTTACCCTACTTTTTTGTTTTAGGGGAGATGAACACCCCTCGAGCCACCCCTTAATGGGAAAGTGTAGACATTTACATCTTGTCGCAAAAGGGGTTGGGATTTGATATCGTGGTACACATTTAATTTTGAATTACATGTATAAGTTAACATTTAAAAAAATATGGTAGAATGAATACGAAAAGATCTTTTCCCTTGGAGAGGTTTTTTTTTAAATTCGTGCCTAAATTTTGTCTATTGTTGATTTTACATATTTATTTGCAAAGAAGCAAACAAATACAATACTTTAATACGATTCAGAAATAGGAATAATGATGCTCATCCGTCTCCATATGGATGAGATACCAAAGAAAGCCGAAAATAAATATCAATTCCTATACTTCATGAAAATGTAATGCAATAAGGTTTAAACAGAAATGCTAGAAAAAGCAACATTAATTTTAAAGAAGATATTGTGGGAAAAAAATTTAACGAAAACTCTTGAGGCAAAACAAAAATAAAAAATCGGGTTGTGTCTTCAGTATTTAAAAAAAACTCCTTTACTGGTTGATCTCTGTGTAGAATAAAGATATATATTTCAATATTTCGCTTCAAGTTCACAATAAATGTTTTAAATGATATTCAATATCTTTAATTAAAACGTTTTTCTCAGTAACAATGACATGGAATTTGTATTGAAGCAGTTTTCATTGATTAAAGTTTATGCTTGGCTAAGTTAGACGTCGGTGAACTCGATTAAAAAATGTTTTTATTCCCGCCAAAATATGTCCAACTTTGAAATTAAATATAAAATCGTGGCATTTATGTGCGAACTTTTCATTGGATGCAAATGAAAGCACATTCTTTCTACTATACCCATGATTTTTTTCATTAAAAAATAAAAATATGCCAAAAAACGGTACAGTTTAGAAAGTAACCACTGTTATGACCGATGTTTGATAATTTTGTAATAACGATAGCTTTTTATCTTCAGTTTTCTGTGAGAATCATATGAAAAACACCATATCAATATCAATATGTGACAAAAGCAACGAAAACATATCTCTAATTAACTTTTAGATGCGTAGCGAAAACTTTAAAAAATACTTTATCACTTTTTTACCTCGTTATAGGGAGAGTTCCAATTCTTTTGTTCGATTTCAACCGGGTTTCTGACTGAACCCCGTTACAGAATGCTACCAGAATGTTAACTGTCACATGTTTTCAGATTGACAGAAATTGATTGCGAACTTTTTAAAAACTTTATTATATTTTTTTGATTTCTCGGAAGTCCTTCAAAATTTAAAAAAAAAAACAATTTTAGAATGTTAGTAACTAAGAAAACATGCACATGTTTTGGTCTTGGTTTTCTTGTTTTATTTAGATTGATTCATCATATTTTGAAAAAAAGGTTACAGTACGTTTTTTCAAGTTGTCTATTTTATAGCCAATACCGTAAATTGATCAATGGTTATTGAAACAATCTTAGTAACTATAAGAACTTATATCAACTTTTACTAGTGCTTTCGCTGAAAAAAAATCGGAGAAGGGGGTAAAGCATAAAAGACCCCTTCCCGCTCATTCTACACAAAAGCCCCGAACTTGAATGTCCAATATTAAAGTCTGGTACAAAAAATAATTGATTTTTAGATTATTGCTTCAGTGTTCATTATCGATACTCTTAACTTTCGACGTCTATTACTGTGACGTCATCTTCAATGAAAGAAAAAAAAAATCAAGCGACGTGTGGCCGAAAAAGCCAATTTTTGTCGTTATATTCCATTATATCTTTCTTATGAATTCGGTGACCTATTGTTTTTATTGTCTTATTCTAATTAATACAAACAACTTTACATGCTCTGAAAATATTAGGAAAAAATCAACAGCAGAATTTTCACAATTTAATAGAAAAGATAACAAAAATGTCTAATATTTTGCGCGGGAAAGTTATTATGCGTAAAAATAATCACCAATCACCCATTCAAAAGTTTGTTCCCTAATAAAATTGAAATCTATAGACTTCCCGGAGTATCATACAGAAATCTGTTTGCAATTTCAACTATTATTACCGAAATGGCAAGGGTTTGAAGTTAACCTTCTCATTTCTCCATCTTCCGAATTAAGCTACTTTTCATGGCGCTATAGCAACAAAATGAAATCGGTGACCTATATTTTTTATTCTTGAAAATTGTTCCTAATACCTTGAAGAATGATTATGCCAAGTTTCATGAAAAAATCAACAGTAGAAATGATTAGTTGGTTTGGTCTTTAAGGGCATATCCAATAGTTTCAGGGGAGATAATACAAAACGCTAAAGATGGCAATGTTTTCCGGGAATATGACGTTGAAAACATGTAACGTCACAAAGCATTTCCCATTGTTCTCTGAGAAAGGTAATTTGTACCTTTCAGTTTGGCGAATTTTTAAGGGAAGCCCATGGGAGATTTATTAAATATATACTATTAGTAATTCTAATATGGGAACAATGGAAACCATGACGACTAGCCATATGAAAATCTCCAATAACATTATGAGCGACTTCACAACAATCTTTACGCTGAAATTGACGACGTCACAATACGTTTTATGCACAAAAACGTCAGTAAATCTGAAGTAATGGCTGTCGTTACCGTGTACACTATAGGTCCGCTCAGATCATGAAATGTCATATTAGAATCGAAATAATTCATGTTCGCCAGTGGTTTGTAGTCGATTTACATATGAGTGTCCATTATTTTCGTTTATTTTACCCCTCGCTCCGCTACGCTACGCTCAGGGTAGATCTAAAATATTAACGAAAATAATGGCCACCCATATGTAAATCTCCAACAAACCACCGGCGCCCATGAATTATTTCTTAATTTGTTTTGCGAGTATGGAATTCTCAGCTTGTATTGCATCGAGTGCGAAGCACGAGATGCAATACGAGCTGAGAAATCCATCCGAGCAAAACAAATTACTAATAGTATTTTTATCGCTAATTTTGTTATTTATATATACCAGATATATGTTTCTTTTTCTGTTGAATATTTTTTTTAGGTTAAACATGTAATTTTTAGTTAAATGTAACGTTTTTTTGATAGGATTATTTTTTTCACGAACTGACGTCACGCGACGTCATATTAATACGCTGTTGCTAACGTTCCATAGAGATTGACGATAATATGTTCATATCAGCGCAGTGCAGTGATAATAGAATTATCGTTGCTCCGGAACAATTGAAAATAAAGCAAATAAGCGATAAATGTAGCATATTTTAATGATTATCTCGGAAACGGACTCGGTGACCTTTACTGTTTTTTGAATTTCTGGGTAGCATATAAGTAGAAGTACACAATATCAAAATGTCATAAAATCGACAATATGAGAAGTTTTTAAAATACTGTAAAGGAGTAGGGGTGGTAAGGGCCTTATTTGGCCTGAAAAATAAATTTGGTTGAATTCACCGAATTTTCTCATTGGAATGTTCTATGGGTATGGCTTTTCAGTAAACAGTAACATTTCTCAAATATTGATGCATGTTTATTGAGTTTTTAAGGGTAGAAAAAGGGACAAATTAAAGATTTTGTAGAAAAATGACAAATTTGACCATTTGTGACTGCTTTTTCTGTGTAGGAAATATAGAGCACACGCAAGAACCACAAAAATATTTGTATGAGAGGTTCAATTCACTTGTACAAATGAGTTGGTAAATTATCTAATTGGTTCTTGAATGTGCTCGATATTTCCGGTTAGGAAAACCGTTCGGAAATCTGCCCAATTCGGTACATTTCTATGAAAATGCTCAAAAGTAGCCTTTTCATGACGTCAGAACTATACATATTGTGACGTCATTGATTCTAACTTTTGTATTTTTTCTATAAATGGGATCTAAGCTTTGAAACGAACATGGAAGAAAATCTTGTGGTGCAACTTTAAAATTCGCTGAAATCATAGGCCAAATCAACCCCTTATCGCACCTTGTCCTTTGAATTTCTGATGGAACATTTTATGCCACTTTTACCGTTAATAGTGTTTCATATTTAGTGATTTAGAGAACTAGAACATACTTTATCATGTCAAATTTATTTTTCTGTAAATCTTTTAAACCTTGACTGTGTTTTCAGTTGCTTTGGTAGCGATTACATTGAAATTCATTTCTTCATTATTTTTCAAGCTAGAACTTGGTTTTTCTTTGAGAGACGCAAAAAATGGTCAATGTTTAACCATAATTTCCATGGTTACAAGATCGGTGACCCAATATTTTCTTAACATTTTTGAAATCCTCGGTATCTGTTTTACAATATATCTAAAGGTTGTGAAAATGACAATATAACATGAAACTGTTGGATATACCCTTAAGTAGTGTTGTTTGGAACGTCCTATTGTCATGGAACGTCCTGTTTGACGTAAACCGCACGCATTTTTAAGTTACCAACATGATTGATTTCAAACTTTTTATATAGTCTCTACATGAATGGGTGTAGCATTGACAACATCTTGTTATAGTGTTATAATTTGTGTGGATTAAGCCCGAACAGTGGCGGATCCAGACTTTCTGCCGGGGGAAAGGGGGGGGGGCGATCCATAATTTTTCCGTAAGAGGGACCCCCTGTATCCGCCACTGCCGAAGAAATACCTAATGACATGTCTAAAAAATCACATATTTATATTCCCTCTAACCTATACGTCACACATTTTGCTAAAAGCAAGAAGTATATACACCTCCACCTTTTCAAAGCAGTGTTAAAGTTCTATCAATGGTCTTACATAAAATATCTATAGGTTTAAGTTCGTCTTCCTCCTCAGTGATCGTTTGGAATGCAGAATCTGTTGTTGTCTCGGGGTACGCTTGAGTAGAAGATGATTCTTTTCGCATCTTATCTATTTTTCTTCCATAATATGTGAATTCTAATAGCAATGTTTCTTCAATAATTGTACATCCCTAAAATTAAAAAACGAAAATAATTCCCCAATCATGTGGTTTCTGGCAATGAATGTTAAAAAACACACAAAACTCTTCATTACATTTTGCATCTCTCGCTTACTTTGTTTTGATTTTATCTTCACTGAAGATATATGTTGACGAAACGACCATCTGCAATCACAAAAATTTCGATATTCAGTTTTACTCAATATTCGTTAATCTGTATAAAACATGACGGAGTGAGAATCTTTCTGCCTGTGGGCAAGCCGTACGGTATGTATTGCTTATTTAGACGACCTCAAGCCGTATACTTCTTCAGTGCCTCATTTTGATGTACTCTGGTCTCATTCTTAAAGCAAGATGCTCACATGAGCCTGTATTGCTCACTTGGGTACTGATCTAATAAGATTTGCTCACAATGTAAAAGATGAATCTGATTTTACCGCAATTTTAATTTTGTGATTAGTAGTCTTGTAGCTAACCATCACGATACAATGCCTAGTTAATATCAACTTCATGATGTGATATATGAATAAAAATAAAATATTTCGTAAATATATATGAATATAAGAATAAATAATTTAATTAAATTAGAGTAAGTTATGGTAAACTTTCTTCCCCACCAGCTCTCATTTTGGAATTATGACCGGTACAAATATATAACAATTGGTAGATGACCATCATGTTACCATGCCTAATTATAACTTGATGTATGTTTTCAAAAATAAGAATTATTTAGTTAAACATTTGACCACAGGTTCTACATTTGCTTGATATATCATTTCGGTTGTAAAAAAATAGTTCGATATTCTTTTATAATTTTGAATGGGTTATAAAAATGCATTCTAGCAAGCAGTGATGTTATATTAGAACACCTACCTTTATTTCGTTTGATAGCTTGTAACATCCCCTCCGTTCTCTCTGGTTTTTGGCAAATGCAAATGTATTGGCGTGAGTTATAATCTTGGTCCTCTCCAGAACATACAGTGCTGTTAATAAATAATCCAGTAACTGTCCTTCGAATATCCGTATAGAACAACCATGTGCCCATTTATCTGAGTACAAAAAGTCCCAAAATTCCTCTGCAAAACAGAAAAAAATCGGTTACCTATACCTCCAAATTAAACTGAAATTACAAACTAACAATTAATTATCTGAAAATTCGAAATTGTATCATTTGTATTAAATTAAATTTTAGAAAATACTTACTGAAAAGCGGACTGACCGATGGTTTCATATCTAATAAATGTACAAGAATCTTTATGTTGTGTTGCGTACAAACTAATTAATTTTTATTTCCATTTATATTGATTTATATAAAAATTAATAGGATATGGTATTGCACGCAAATAGGTACTCTCAAGACAAGATGAAAAGAAAAACGACAGGTAATAATTTCTTTCGAACATAAAGGTAAATATCGTTTTATCTAAATAACATACCATTAATCTCCCAGAAAAGACAAATCAAAAATATCACAGCAGATTTGTTGAGCGAAGACTATTATAATGGCCACAATCATAAATTCAAATTTATAAGTATCCAAGTTAAAGATAACAATCAATATTTTACAGTTATTAGGCCAGTAATTTGATTCACTTTCAAAACATCACAAAAGGGAGGTTCACACGTCTTACATTTTATTTCGAATTTGCAATTCTTTAATAAAATATTTGATTTGATTTGATTTGTAAGAATCTTAAGACTGTACAAATATTTTGGCCCATTTGACTCCTTACATTGGCAGATCCGGGGGGAAGGTTCCGGATGATGGAACCAACCTTTTCCGGAAAATGTTTAAATTTCGTGCAGAATTTGGGTAAAAATTGAAAAAGACTGTAAAACAAGAGGCTCTCAAGAGCCTGTATCGCTCACCTAGACCATGGCTGACATACATAGATGAATGACATTTCCAATAAGGTCCAGAGTTTAAACTATGTGTCCTGTTGAGGCCACCCTGGAAGGGACAATTAAAGGACCATTGTGACTATGTTAGGTTCTAATTGGACTAGTAGTTTCTGAGAAGCTGATCTTTGATTGTAATTTCCATAGGGTCCAATGTTAAAACTATGTTCCCGCTGGCGGCCATCTTGGATAAGGTACGGACCTGTTGGATATCTTTTTGGAAAGGACCATCTTAGGACCATTGTGACTAAGTTTGGTTCTGATTGGACTAGTAGTTTCTTAGAAGATCTTTGAATGTCTTTTCCCATAGGGTCTAATGTTGAAATTATGTTCCCCGCTGGCGGCAATCTTGGATGAGGTATTGACCTGTCGGATACCTTTTTTGGAAGGGCCATCTACGGACCATTGTTACTATGTTTAGTTCTAATTGGACTAGTAATTTCTGAGAGGAAGATCTTTGAAGGTTTTCCATAGAGTCTAATGTTAAAACTACTAGTATGTTCCCCGCTGGTGGCCATCTTGATCCTCACGATCCTGAGGTCAAAGATGACACTAATCGTCACATGATCTACTAGATATATCTCTCGATTGTGTTCTTTAGCTCTGAGTGTTATCTCGCTGATACTTTGGGTATAGTAGTGTTAGGCTTAGGATCAAGATATGACGATCAGCTTTTGATATCGTCCTGATTTCTTGATATATTCTCCTATTTTTTAAGCTGATGATCTGTAGTTCTTGCTGTTTGTAAGCATGGCTATCATGTCTATTTTCCCATGCAGACTTTTAAGTTCTGCGAACATTTCATCTCTTGCTTCTCTATACTTTGGGCAGTTTAAGAGAAAATGTTCAGGTGTTTCTTCTGCCCCGCATTCGCAATATGGGTGAGGGAATTGCCAATGTTGTGCCGATATTTATTTAGCCTGCCATATCCTGTCCTTAGTTCAGACATGAGGGTACATAAGTTAATTTGTCAGTTGGTAATGGGTCTGGAGCTGGCATGTCAGTTGACTGCTAGTAGTCTCTTATGATTTCATGTTTATGTCCGTATATTTAGTTCTTTCAGTTTCATTTTTCACAATTGACTCATTCCTGTTGCCAACTGAATTTTACTGTTGTTACGATTGTTTATTGATTTATCACATTGGCTATAGGGGGAAGGTTTGGGCTCAATAAAACTGGTTTAACCCCGCCGCAGCAGGTTTACGCCTGTCATAAGTCAGGAATTTATTAAGCCTTTGTGTGTCTTGTCGTTTTTCTAGTTCGTTTACTTTATGTCTATAGGAGTCTAGGATGATGTTTATTTCACTGAACTTGATTACTCTTTATTCAGGGGCATACTCCGACCTGCCGTTTGGATGTGGGGTTTCCTCACCGTTCATTGAAGATCTTATGGTGGCTTTGAGTTGTTATTACTCCCCTTTGGGTCGTTGTGTCTTTGACACTTTCCCCTTTTCCCTTCTTTTTTTTCTATGATCTTTCCTAATACTAATTGTATACTTGGAATATCCAGGTGGCAGGCATTACCAACATCTGGTATAAGCTCAAGCAGTTCCCTTCATTTTTCTGAGATGGACCATCTGCTTTGCCATTTCATTTTTGTTGACTTTTTCACAGCTCATTTTACATCTGATTTTGTAATGACATTATATTGGCTGTTTAGTGATTCTGCCTCTTTCGCAGCGGTTTTGGCTGGTTGGTCAGCTATCTCGTTCCCGGCTTTATTAGCATGGCCTGGGATCCAAGATAGGGTGGTGTTTACTCCGAACCTGCGAAGAGTTCCAGTGTGTTCTCTGATGTCTGTTATTGTATCCATATAATTTGTTGATTTCCAATTTAAGGATATAATCCCAACAGCAGTTTGACTATCTGAAAGGAACTTACATGTAATTTCAGACAGACAGTCCTTGAGTGATGTTATACAGTGTTCCAGGACCATGAGGATTGCTACCAGTTCAGCTAACAAAATGGATCCTCTCTTTGCCACTGATCTTGTCAGGCTGATACCCTCTTTGGCCATAGGATATATTATGGCACCTGCATCACATGGGCCTGGATTACCCTGACAGGAACCATCTGCACATGCCACAGATGTTGTTGTTGTGATTTCTCCTATTAGTTCTTTTACTTTCTGTTTGCTCATTCTGTTTGTTCGGTTGTTCTATTCTTTGAACTTCCTAGCCTACCCCAGTAGCTAGGGGATTGAAGACATTGGCTATCTTGACCTTCTTTATAGGTGAATTCTGGCTCAATAAGTTTTATATCCACCTCTGTTGTTTGAAACATATCCATTGCATGATTTAACGCTTTACCAAATGGAGTTTCATGTCTACCATAGCCACCTTCACTGCTGTTATAACTATCAAGTTGTTGTCTGATAGGCTCTGTGAGGTTTTTGATCGAATTTCGGCTATCTCTCTCACTGACATTTCTTCCATTCTTTGGTCTATAGGCATGATGTTAGCCTCTACTGCCATTGCCTCCCCTCTTGATGTTTCTGGCAATCCTAGGCATACTGACAGGCATTTTCTTTGAATAGCATCTATTTTTTGTATTTTCTGTAGATATAATTTGCCTAACTGGACAAGCATTTATAGTATAACTAATTGACCGTCGTGAATATCAATAAAATGTCACGAGTGCCGAACAACGCAGAAGGATTTAACGAGTTTCAGAACTTGTTCTGCAACGAGTTAAATCCACTGCGTTGATCGACACGAGTGACATTTTTATTGATATTCATGACGGCCGATTAATTATGCTTTTTATTATATAGATTTTCTACTCAAAAACCGAGATTTTAGATGTGGATTATTTTTTTTCATGTCAATACGCCAGTTATTTACTTGACGACGACATTGAAGAGACATTGTGACGTCGCTTCATTGAGACGTCATCCAGTGACTAGAAATCCTTTATTTTCATCGGTAACAATATGACATTTATTTAACTGAGAAAACTCGATAAATCACGGCTATCTATATAATAAATTTCATTTTTGATCGTACCATACTGTTGTAGATCTTTAACAGTTTTGTCCTTGATATCTTTGCAAGTCCCGTAATTTCTCTGATTATATTTATGGCCCCATTTGCTCTATTTTCTACCTGGCTGACATGTTTATTGAAATTGAATTTTTCGTCCAGGGTGAGTCCTAGTAATTTTGGTGTGCTATTGTATTTAAAAGCATAGTTGTTAACTACCAATCTTTTCTAATTTGCTTGTTGTTCTGTTTTAGCAAAGATGCATACTTCACACTTTTGTAAGTTGACATTTAGCCTCCACTGCTGTGTCCACTGCAGTATTTTTTCTATATCTTCGCTAGTATCTCTTTTTAGTGTCTCTATATCCTCTCCTTTGTGCCATCATCTGCAAACTTGCAATTTTGTCCCCAGATGTTCTCCATAAGGTTTGCAATAAATATGTTAAACAATGTAGCAGACAGTATTGAGCCTTGTGGGAGCCCTATGTTTGTGTGAAATTTGCCTCTTGAGTAACCACCTAATATACATCTAGCTGTTCTTTCTCTCAGGAAGTCGTTTATCCAATTCCACATTGTACCCTTTATGTTCAGTCTGTGGAGCTTTACCATAAGTCCCTCACGCCATATTGAGTCATACGCCTTTTCTCCAGGTCAACCATATTGTTACTTCGTTGTTATTGAATCCTTCTGTAGCTGCATGTTTGTACTAGTCGAAGTAAGGCATTTGTGGTCGAGTGGTTTTTCAGAACCCTTCTTGATTCGGGTCTACCAGTTTGTATCCTTCTATATAGGCTACTATCCAATATGATCCTTTCCATCAATTTACACATAATGCATGTGAGGCTGATTGGACGGTTAGTAGTTTGGTTTGCCTGGCTTACGTAGGAACTTTATGTCTGCTGTTTTCCATATTTTGGGTAACTGGCCTTCATTCCAGATGTAATTCATTATGACAGTTATTGTTTGTATAACTGAGTTCTCGCCGGCGTTTTTGTAAAATTCGGCAAATTGCTCGTCGAGCCCTGGGGCAGTTCCAGTGCGCAGTTTGTATATGGACCCCTCTACTTCATCTTGACTATTTCTCTATTTGACTGATGTTCATTTTTGTTTCTGTTGTTTGACTCAATTCTGTTGTTAAATGCATCAGAATATTCTTCAGTTACGTTGTCACAAAATTCTTCATCAAATGATTCAATTTTTAGATGAATCCCTCCAAAAAATACATCTTTAAGAATATCTGTTTTCTTTTTTGTGTCAAATGTTGGTTCTTCATCACCAACGACAAGGGGAAGGACTGAGTTGTCTTGAGTTTTCCTGGTCATCTTTTTATATGTTTGCCAGAGGTCATTTGATGATTTTGCTGCATTGAGCTCGTTTGCCAGATTGTCCCCATCTTTCTTTTCAATTCAATTCAATTCAAAATATTTTATTGTTTATAATAGGTTACAAACAAAGGGATTGGATAAAAGGCTATGCCTATATTAATCCTCTCCCAACAAGATGGACAATGTGTGTAATTTTCAAAATATGTACATAAAATGTCAAATAGATCAAGTCGCACCACTGTGGGTCAAGATAGAATATTACAAGTTATATATTAATAATTTGATTTTTCAAATTATATAAGAAAAAATATTTACATTATTAAGTTTTAAAGTTTTAAGTTATAAAAGTGAGCCACTGTAATGCGACTTAATCCTATTGTGCAATAGCAAAATAGTAAATGTCATTTTACAAACAAATCATAATTCTTTATCATCTTTCTTGTGCGATGTCTTTTGCCATTTCAATTTTTTCTCTGCCTCTATTAAGTTTTCCTTTTTTTGTGGAGTGTTTCTTTTCTTATATCTATTTTGACAATAGATGGTCCATCTATAAGGACATTGTGACTATGTTTGGTTCTAATTGGACAAGTAGTTTCTGAGAAGATCTTTGAATGCGTTTTCCATATATCCAATGTTAAAACTATGTTCCCCGCTGGCGGCCATCTGGGATGAGGTACGGACCAGCCAGACACCTTTTTGGGTGGGACCATCTAAGGACCATTGTTACGAAGTTTGGTTATAATTGCATGGGCTGGTAGTTTCTGAGAGGAAGATCTTTGAATGTGTTTTCCAATAAGGTCCAATGTTAAAACTTCGTTCCCCGCGGGCGGCCATCTTGGATGAGGTACGGACCTGCCGGACATAATTTTTAAAGGGGACCAACTAAGAAGTATTGTGACCAAATTTGGTTCCAATTGGCCAAGTGGTTTCAGAGGAGAAGATCTTTGAATAAAAAAATTTACAACGGAAGACGGACGCCAAGTTATGGAAAAAGCTCACCCTGGCATAGCCAGGTGAGCTAAGAAACGACTGGAATCCCCTTTTTTTCGAAGGCTGGATCCGCCCGTGTCTTCTACCCCGGTAGCTCGAAAACGATAAAGCTACATCAAATTTGTTGATACATCATCGAAATCTTATTTCAGGGGTGAACAGGAGGTTGCCTTTATTCTTTCTCCCGCCCCTCATCAGTACGGCTTCACATACCTACAGTGACGCCTTGGAAAGTCGTCGACTCCTCTGTAAAATACTGCTCGCAAACAACACTGGATTGTAATAACTTGACAAATTTGCTTAGCTGTTCTGGATGAGTAAAACCTTTCAAAGTGTCCTTCCTTTCTAAGAATGGATTGATTTTAAACCAAAGACGTTTAACGTTGTTATTTAGTACCACTCTAGCTTTACTATACAGCACATCATGTACTTCGTTCGGACAGGCCATCTTCCCCGGTGTTAACGTCGAAGTGTCACCATGGCTTCACCAAGCCGAATGCAACGTCACAGAAACAGCAACTTTCATAAACTTCCTGTTCTTGAAAGTCATTGCGTTACCGAGACATTGTGCTATGAAAATATGATACTTCTCGTTGGTTTTTCTATGCATTGTTGTTCGCTGAGGAAATTTGATAATTTTCTGGACGTGACCGCGATTTTCATGCCATATGACATAATACCGAAATTACTGTAAATTTCACTCCGCAGATGACCATTTCTGGGATCAGTTCGATAGTCCGACAGCTCAATAGTCCGACAGCTCTTTAGTCGGACAGTTCGATAGTCCGACGGTCCGATAATCCGACAGTTCGATAGTCCGACGAATCAGTAGTATTTGCCAGTCTCGTATGTTTTCTTTGTATTTTATTTGACTCAGTTGATAACTCACATAAGCTAAAAGCATGACGCAAACAGTTGGAAGTAGCTTACCATCAATAACCACTCACCTCTAGCTAGCTATACTCTACCATCATTACCACCAACGAATATTGAAATGAACTCATGATTACAGTCTTGAGTAACTTGTGAGTAAAAACAAATCTGAGCCATCGTGATAACGTACGGACAGGGCAGGGGAAGCCCTGCATTAATTATAGCAAGCAAGAGAAAGACTGATATTTGCCAGAAAGCCATGACGAAAGCCAAACCAAATGTCATCATTTAGGATGAGACTACCAAGAGACTGCCTCTCCAACTCCTATAAATTGCCGTCAGTAAGAGGAAGAAAATATGCGGAGTTAAAATAATGAAATGGAACATTAAAGAGAGTGTTTCTGATGTTTTTGGAAACCGACAACGTTTCTACCAAAGCAGATGTCATTAAATGCCAGTGAAGGATCATCTCTCTTTCCTGAGCTGGAAAATATAGAACCTGGACATATCATTATCAGAAAATACATGTATCCACGTCATTACCAAGGCACCTCAGCCAACGATTTGAGTGTCAAAGAATATTTCTTTCCTTACTATCTGGGAATGAACTTTGTTTCCTACAACGTCAGGTGTAACCCTTACACTTCATGAATGGATTAAAACCGAAGAACATTATATCAGTATTTGAAGACATAACCAAATTAAACTGAAAAGAATGGACATGAAATCGCCTTTAGACCTATAACTAAACAGAAAGAACACATTTGAGACTAAAGAAAGAAAAATTAAACGGATATGTAATTTTCGTACTGGATTTTGCATCCTTTTTCGATATTCTTGGAAATAAGACCCCCGAGGGAACCCCGGAGTAAAGAAATAGGACCTAGTATCTCCGGCTTGCGGGGTATGACTTGTGTCTCTTCAGTGCACATCAAATCAAAAAGTGTTGGAAGACAATAAACGGAAATATGCGTAGCTGATACAGAACAAATGACTAATATGATCCAAACTTTCTAAAAAGATATTGCACATTTCAAAAATAAAAAAGTACCGAAGTACTGATTCATATTGACTACTGATTTAGCGATTACATTCAGAACAAAAAGTCCACCAGCAGAGGCATCGGCCAAATGGAAACATGATATCGAAATTATTAAAAAAAATTCTGCAGATGTCCATTTCGACAACTTATGTCTCTCAAGTGTAGATAAAATCAAAACGTCAAGAAGGCAATAAACCGAAAACCAAACTAAGATGCCCTCTGTTTTGGTTCAAAAACACGTTTTAATTACCTTGTACACAAATAATTTCTAGAAAAAAGACAGACCAACGAATGTAAAACAACACAAAGTGTTAAGTTCGTCCGTTCGTTAAGAACTATCTTCCCGGGTAGCATCAATCTTGGGCGAGGTGCACAGACTGTTTTAAAGACCAGTTTGTGACTAGTTGTTTGCAAGGGTTTTCTCATAGTGGCCGATGTTAAATTATGTTTTCCACATCAGGCCATCTTATAGAATGGGTGCAGACGTGCCTGATACAATTAGACAATGGACCATTTTAGAACCTTTTTGATCATGATTGGTTGCAAAGGAGTTTCAGAGGAGATTTTTGAACGTGCGAGTTGGTTTTATAAATCTTAGAATTTGTTTATTTTTATTTATGCTCCTATTTTAAACTATGTTCCCTGCCTACAGTCATCTTGGATCAGGAGTGGACCCCTCAAACACTTTTTAAGTATAGCATCGTGTCAAATTTGTTTTTAATGGTCCGCAAGATCTTCTAATGTTTTTCTTATATGATAGGTTAAACCATGTTCCCTACTGGTGGTCATCTTCAATGTGGATGAGGACTTACTGGGCATATTTTGAGTGGGCATCACCCCAAGACTTTTGTAACCAAGTTTGGTTTCAGTGAAGCGTTGTGACGACGGACGGACAGACGATGTACGCCAAGTGATGGTAAAAACTATGACCAGGCGAGAGAATTTACCTCTGTGACCTCTACCCAGTAGTTGATATTTTTGTGTTTTTTGTTTAAATGTCTATACCTTGAAAGTCTATATATAGGCTATCCAGAAGTTGATTATAGAAGTCTAAATCCTTCCAGTTGATTTCATGACTTAATTGTTTAAGTACTTGTGATATAGAAGCTTACAATTGATTTTCGTATTATTTGATTAGTTGACTGTGATGGTTATGTTGAATCTGATGTTGAAGGCTGAATGTCGTGTACTAACTTGTTAAGATGAATATGACTTCGAAGCCCAAAGTTAATCCCCATAGGGTTAGCATTAGTGACATTTATTTTATCATCTATACATCTAGAGGCTAACATGAAATTTTACCTAGCAATCATCAAATATGTATGGTTGCTAGGTAAAATTTCAGAAACTAAATGGTCTTAGAGAGTTTCATGAAATTTTCCAAAGTTGGAATCAAGAATACTTGCAATCCATATTTGGAAAATGACTACTTTAAATGAAGAATTGATATACCATTACTGCTAGGTAGAATTTCAAAAATAAGTGTTCTTTGACGATTTCAGAAAATTTACCAAAATTGGAATAAAAGACTTTTGCAATTCAGTTATTGAAAATTTGTGTTTTGACAAAAAGAAATTCAAAAATGTATGGGTGCTAGGTGAAATTTCCAAAATTTAATTGTCTTGAAGAGTTTCAGGAAATTTACCAAAATCGGAATGAACGATTTTTGCAATTCAGTTATTGAAAATTGGTGTTTTGACAAAAAGAAATTAAAAAATGTATGGTTGCTATGTAAAATTTCCAAAATTAAAAGTCTTAGAGAGTTTCAGGAAATTTACCAAAATTGGAATAAAAAATTTTTGCAATTCAGTCATTGAAAATTGGTGTTTTGACTAAAGGAATTAAAAAATGTATGGTTGCTAGGTAAAATTCCCAAAATTAAATGGTCTTGGAAAGTTTCAGGAAATTTACCAAAATTGGAATCAAAGATTTTTGCAATTCAGTTTTTGATAATTGGTGTTTTGACAAAAAGAAATTAAAAAATGTATGGTTGCTGGGTAAAATTTCCAAAATTAAAGGTCTTGGAGAGTTTCAGGAAATTTACCAAAATTGGAATCAAAGATTCCATTTACAAAAATGGCTGTTTAAACATAATGGACAAAAAAAAAGATGTTAAGGAGAATTTCAAAACTTAAATCGATTAGCGGTATCAAAAATTCAATCATAAACTTCAAAGCCAATGAACCATGACCTTGAGGTCACAGCATCTGTTTGGCACTAAAACAATGCTGTTCATGTTATGATGTATAATTATACAAAGTTTCATCCAGATACCACACCTCCTTCAAGAAAAACTACCTTCAACACAAACCTTTACCTGTAGTATATCAATATATCCACTCCTGATATTCAAAGTCATTACCCTGAGGTCACAGCATCCGTTTCATTCCAAAATGTTGCAGTTCATGTCATGGTCTATCTGTATACAAAGTTTCATCAAGATATCATACCTCCTTCAAGGTAAACTACATTCAACCTAAACCTTAACCTGTAGTATATCAAATAGTCACTCCTGATATTCAAAGTCAATGACCCATGACCCTGAGGTCACAGCATCCGTTTCATTCCAAAATGTTGCAGTTCATGTCATGGTCTATCTGCATACAAAGTATACCTCCTTCAAGGTAAACTACCTTCAACCTAAACCTTAACCTGAGCATTACGGACTGACGGACGGACGGTCGGACGGACGGACAACGTACCCGAAAACTATATACCCCTCCTACTTCGTAGGCGGGGTGTAAAAAAACAATTCTGGCTTCGAATCCATAAATGGATGAGCCAAAAGCCTATTCTGAAAGTCGCTTATTTTGCATAGACTGACATAAAGGCCTGACACTATCCAGCAGTTGTTTTTTGTGTAGTTCAGCTGAATGTGATGTTGAAGCCCAGCCAGTCGTTAATTTTATGCCAAAAGTCTGTTTCACTTCTTTTAGATAATGGAAATTTAAAAAATTTCTCCGTTATTTGAAAAACAATATCTTAAAAGTTTTGCATGTAGATCAAGAATGACCATACAAAACTGAAAAATGACACTGTTACGAATAATGAAAAACATGCAAAGATCGCTGTTTACATGTGAATTTTCCATGTTTTTGTAAGACAGGTTTAAAAATTCTAAGTGTTGGATTTTTCTATTTTGAGGGCGAACAGGCAGGAAAATTTAATCCTCGATCACCTGTCGACAGGTAAAAGGTGACACTAGTCCATTCTCGATGACAATATTTCCCATTTAAACAGAATACAGATTTCGAAAAAGTCGTTTTTCCTCAAAAGTATACGATTTTTTTATAAATAATTACCGAATTTAGAAGTGTACGGTATTTTTACATAGTCATGCAAAATTTTGAGCCGAAATATACACATTGCAGTCAGCAGAATGCAAAATCCATTATCAATAAGAAGTGATGAGACTTTCCCGCTCTTCGTGCAGGGATCACACGCTTTTTTCGGCTATCAAAATTTTGTGTGTTAAAATGATTTGGACGCAAAATTTTTAAAGTTTATCTGTCAAATTCTTGGATTTTAACACAGGATTATGCATATTTGCATCTGTTTGGATTTAATTGTTGTAACGCCACGAAGATAGGAAACCTGGGACTGTCAGCCGGCTGCCATATTGGTTCATATTGAATTCTATGGCATGTCGAACAGACCTCTCATTTACATGATGTCTGTAGGTTCTGGTTGTTCCTCTGACAGTTCGGTGGTTTCTTTCGGAGATCATTTTGTTGATTTTCCGCTTTCATCCACCTTTAATTCAACTGAGCATTTAACGGTCATCGGTTTGGATAGAGCAGATTGTCCTAACCGACTCCCGTTCTGCCTTATTTTGTGGGGCTTCCGGAGAGTTCTTTGTATTTTTTTGTTTTTGTTTTTGCACTCTGTACATAGTTTTAGCCCCGTGGATGGCAGTGATTGGTACGTATGTCCTCACAATTCCACAACCTCAGGACTCTTCCAGGTAAGTCAACCTGCGTTAGGCTAGGGAATCGGGGAAGGCAATGCTCACATTAACATGCCTGGTGCATATTTGTTAAATCAAAGACGTATATTTAGAAGGATAAGCATCTCGTGATAATCTGGAAATATATCGAGAGGCGTGAGATTTTGTCACTTTGGGATCCTCTCTTTACAGCCTTATAACAACGGAAGTATAATAATGATTGTCACAAAAATTGTTCTGCGAGTACAGTAGATGTTAAACTTCAGGAAAATATTAAATTTATGAAATTCTGTGCATTACTTTTAAAGCCTTTAGTTCAAAATCGTGGTGCATTTTTACCAATGAAAACCGGAAATGGAAAAAAAATCAACGAAAATGTGTTGATTACAAATTTCAGTCATGTGTATTGAAGAAACTACATGCTGTTATGTAACAAAATTTACTCTACGGATGTAAAAATCATTCCGAGCTTTCAGGAAAGTATAATTTTATCAATATCCATAAACAACTTTTTAAGTAGATAGCTCAAAAGTGAATGCATACCAAACGCTTCGCTATAAATTTTGAATTGCAACATGGATTTTGTACGAGTTTCCTGTCCTTCTAAATATACGTCCTTGGTTAAATGTTCCTCCTTACGTCTTATATAACGTTATATGACGGCGCTCCTACATACAGGAGGAATATACTTACAAAACAAACAAACAAACAACAGTGGAACAGAGTTGAACTGGTTTAGAAGACTGTGATTTCGAATCCTGAAACCTATCGTATGTTGTTCAGCTGACAAATGACGCTTATTCAGTATCAGATTTTCTCTTATGATGCACTCTTATTATCTACTCCTTGCACAAATAGTTATTTGTGGTACATAACGAGACTTTGAAGCTGGAACAATGGTTGGTTCCAGCCGCAATATTCAGTATGCCTTCGTCATATACAAATATAAGCGGACTGGGAACCAGACTAGAATCGCTTTTACAGGAATTTCATTGGTCGAGTGCCAAGTAATAACACATCACGCGTGATGTGCTATTATTCTTTCATTGCAATGTATTGGACAAGTGTGAAATCTCGTTAGCCGTGATTAACGTTACCTAGCAACGGTATTGTTATTTGAATTCGGCACTAAATATTCACAGCATCATAAGAGAAATAGTTTTAACAAC
>MJUU01027385.1:0-10450 GCA_002080025.1 Modiolus philippinarum
CCCCCCCCCCCCCCACTTCCCATCGAGACTGTTTTTTTTCTGTCCTCCCATATCCCCTCTTCAAAATAAAACATGTTAACACGAACATAACCTGCACGCATAGACAGTATAGGGCCAATTCTTGTATTTTCGTTTTAACCTAAGTTTCATCTTTTAAGCTCCATAATTATTTAATGATAAGTAATATGTAGTGAAATTTGGAACCAAATTAAAAGCTAATTTAATATCCTGTACAATGAACTCAAGTTTGGGCACTTTACGCCATTTTTATGATCTGGGGATACAAAAAATGTACCCCTTCCCCTGCAAAAAAAAAAAAAATAGCGAAAATGACAATTTTAGGCTGTCAATTCCCTTCAGATAAACAACCCTCGTCATTTGATCTAGTTTGTATGCCTAACTTATCTGTTGTGATACAAGGTTGGAAAATAAAACCAATAATGTCCACAAAATTTTGATTTTCGGTATAAAATTTATGAAAATGGGAATTTTCAGAATTTTAGATTTTTTCACAATTTCGACTTTCTCACTTTATGGTCGTAAAAATCTGAATATATATTTAATAATAGCCGATGTAATAATGATTTATGATATGTAAGCAACAAATCTTGTGCAAACATTTTAGTTTCAGACGTCTTATAGGTTCAGAAATGTCAAAATTAGCACCCTCCTCTAAAAATTAAGGGAAAATATGAAATATTTAGGCTCTAAATGATTAAGGAATAATGTTTTTTTGGAATTCTAGTGTGTATTTCACTAAAGCTGACATGCAGAAGATCATTTAAGTAGATTTAAACTTTTTAAGAGGTCTCTTTTTTATTCTTCTGCTGCGAAATTGTATGCAAAATTGGAATTTTCCGTTTTTCAGAATTTCTGCTTTTTTTACTTTGAGATGCAAATACTTCATGAAATTGTTATATTACTTGAAAATGTTGATTATATATCCTTTCATTATATCTAAGCCATAAGAAAATATGTTTTTAAGCATTTTTAGAATAACTACAGTCTCATAAATTACAAACATATAACCCCTTACCACAAATAATATTCAACACAATTTATTTCATTTTATTCACCTTGAAAAGCTTAAACATTGTATAAAGGTCCAATAACATATCATTTCAAATACAAAAATACATAGAGACTCCCGTATATTACAATTAAGATCATGTGTGTGGTTTATGGGCAGTTATACAACAATTAACCTTTGAAATTTGTAAAATTTCGAAATGCTGAAAAATTCTATTTTTCACGAAAAGCGCCCAAAATATACAATTTTACCCATATTTTGGCGTTAAAATTGCATATTGCGATATATGAAATGTATTTTGTTTAAAGAAAGTAAAACATTAGTATGTTTTGTTCATATAAATGTACAGACATACATATTCTGGGGATTTGTAGGCATCATTTTCCTGGGGTAGGGGTAAAACTTTCGGTATTTAGAGTCACATTGAACACTCCTTGTTCTTCTAAACATTGTTTTTATATAGCTTTTATATCGGTTAGAACAATGAATTGGCATATCTGCATATAAATCCTCCAGATTTGCCACATGTAACTATTTAAAAGTGAATTTTGGACAAATCTGAAATGATGAAAATTCACATTTTTCATCAGTTCTGTACAAAATATTGAGTTTAAGCTGACAAGTGGGACTTAAAATGAAAAATCTTGATAGAAATTATGCAACATTGTTATATTCAATGCAGATTTTGTGTGTTTTGGTTATTTTTATGCAAATATAGAAAAAAAAATGACTATCATAGGGAAAATTTGTTGGGGTAGGGGTAGGTTTTTCGGTATTTAGAGTCACATTAAACACCCCTTTTTTTCTAATTAGTGTTTTAAGACAACTAATGTATCGCTTAGAACAATTAAATGGCATAGTTGCAGATGGATCCTCCAGATTTGACATATATTACGATTTAACAATGAACTTCGGAGAAATCTGAAATGTTGAAAATTCCCATTTTTCATCAGTTTGGGCCAGATATTGAGTTTAAGTCAACAAATGGCTGTTAAAATACCGATTCAAGATGTAATTCATGCAACATTGTCATATATAACACACATTTTGCGTGTTGTAGTTATTTTTATGCGAACTTAGACAAAAAATTGACAATTTTAGGGAAAACTTGTTGGGGTAGGGGTAAGATTCGCTGTATTCAGAGTCACATTAAATACCCCTTGATACTCTAAACACTGTTTTAAGGCAACTCATGTATTGCTAAGAACAATTAATTGGCATATCTGCAGATATATCATCCAGATTTGCCATATATAACGGGTTAACAGTGAACTTTGGCCAAATCTGAAATATTGTCAAATCCCATTTTTCATAAATTTCGGGCACAATGTTAAGTTTGATTCAACAAATGTCTGTTAAATTACAAAATCAGGATGTAATTTATGCAACATTGTCATATTCAACACACATTTAGCGTGTTTGAGTTAATTTGTTGCGAACATAGACAAAAAATTGACAATTTGAAGGAAAATTTGTTGGGGTAGGGGTAAGATTTTCGGTATTTTGAGTCACATCAAATACTTCTTGTTTTTCTTAACAATGTTTTCAGACAACTAATGTATCGCTTAGAACAATCAATTTGGCATATCTGCAGATATATCATCCAGATTTGCCATATATAACGGGTTAACAGTGAACTTTGGCCAAATCTGGAATGTTGAAAAAGCCCATTTTTCATCAATTTCGGGCACAATATTAAGTTTAAGTCAACAAATGGCTGTTAAATTACCAAATCGTGATGTAATTCATGCAAAATTGTTATATTCAACACACATTTTGCGTGTTTGAGTTAATTTGTTGCGAACATAGACAAAAAATTTACAATTTTAAGGAAAATTTGTTGGGGTAGGGGTTAGATTTTCGGTATTTTGAGTCACATCAAACACTCTTTGTTTTTCTTAACAAGGTTTTCAGACAACTAATGTATCGCTTAGAACAATTAATTGGCATATCTGCAGATATATCCTCTAGATTTGGCATATATAACGATTTAACAGTGAAATTTGGACAAATCTGAAATGTTGAAAATTCCCTTTTTCATCAATTTTAGGCAAAATACTGAGTTTAAGTCAACAAATGGCTATTAAAATACGAAATCATGGTATAATTTATGTGTTCTGGTTAATTTTATGCTTACATAGACAAAAAATTGGCAATTTTTGCAGTAAATTTGTTGGTGTAAGGGTAAGTTTTATTGATGTATGATGTTTAAATTACATAAGAATAGCCATTATTGGTAATAGGTGTAAAGCCCATATAATAAGCTTTCATTTGATACCTACTTTAAATGATATTTGTTTACTACAAAGTAATATTGGGCAAAAGAATGCAAAACCTTAGTCAAAATCGGAAATATTCAAAGATCCATTTATTTGGTCTATTTGGAAATAAAACTTTGGTCATTAAGAATATGTTAACATTATGTTAACATGTTTTATATTCAAGAAAATAGATTGAAAAACTAAAAACAATGTTCAGGATGCACTTCGGGTTCTTTAGACCATCAAACTTACGTAATTTCAATGAAAATATCTAAATTTTCCTCAATATTTCATAGGGGTAGGGGTACGTTTAATGGCGCTATGGAAGGTATTTGGCATAGAAATTGTAAAAATTTGGGTTCTTTGTAAAGCTTATACAATAAGCAATAATTTGATGCATCGCTTTTATAACTAGGAAGCATTTGGTCACCATTTTGAAGCAACTGAAAGAAAAACTTGAACGAAAAACGAAATTTTCCTAAATTTCGGTAGGTGGGTCTAAAAATGGGCCCTATTCCACCAGTGCGTGCAGGTTATGCTCGTGTTAACATGTTTTATTTTGAAGATGGGATGCATGCGGACTTAAAAAAATGGGTGTGGTTGGGAAGTGGGAGGGGGTGCACGGGGGCTTATTCCAGCCCATGGACTAAAATAAATCAAAAGCGAATTTTCGGATTTCCTTCAAAATTGCATTTTGCGTGGATCTTGCCATCCTGATTATTTTTAATTTTTATTTTGTCAGGTTTTTGATGTTTTTTTTTCAAGTATTTTTATTCTCTCAGGTTTTTGATAATGCTTTTTTTCAATTATTTCCCAAAGTTCTATTTTCAGTGACACCGGCCATGTTTTTTTTTTTGGTATTCTGACTAATCGAATATAATTTTGAAACTTCATATCTGGTGATGATTCAGGCAAGGTTTGGTTACAGAATTTTTAGAGAAGATTCTTGAAATTGTTGACGTTCGCACGGACGACCAACGCAGAGTGATGGCAAAAGCTCAAATGGCCTTTAAGGTCAGGTGAGCTATTAAATTGGACTATAGTGCAGTGCCCAACTTAAAAAACCACCCTACCAAACGACTATTTTTGTTCTTCCTTAAAGAAAACATTATTTGTATTGATACCGAAGCATGAACGAGGACCACAGGCACTTGTTTCATAAAAAAAATCAGTCCCTCCCTCTCTTCTTCCACAAGGTAACCAACTATGGTTTTCACCAGTCTCACTTCAACTCGTTATTGGCTGTTTATTTCTTATCCTTTTGATGTATGGATTGCACCGTTTTATTCCTGAGATATTTTTCTGTACAACTGTGTCAAAAACACCTACCTTTGGGTGCCCCTTCCTTTCCAATACACATTAATATTCATTGAATTTGGCCTTGCCCCATATTCAGTATGAAAACAGTTTACATTCATTTCCTGTTGGACAGCAGTGAATGGTAAATTACATTTCCTCCTTACAGGAGAGTTCCAACTTTACTCTCCTTACAGGAGAGTTCCAAAAGTTCATGGTGCTGATTGGTCAGTTTATGACTGACTGGTCTGGTCGTTTGTCTGGGACCAAAGCTAAGTTTTGCAAAATTTCTAAATGAACATTTAAAAATCGAATAAAGGTACAAATAAAAAATTAAAAAATAAATGAACTTCACAGAACAATCCAGCTATATTGCTCATCAACTGAAAAAAAAATGTTTATTTTAGTCACTCCTGCAAACAGGAAGTGGGTGTAGACTGTTTTCATACTGAAATGTGGCAAAGCCAAATTCAATGAATATTAATGTCTATTGGAAGGGGAGGGGCACCTTAAGGTAAGTGTTTTTGACACAGTTGTACAGAACAATATCTCAGGAATCAAACGGTACAATCCATACGTCAAAGAGATAAGAAATAATCAGCCAATAACGAGTTGAAGTGAGACTGGTGAAAACCATAGTTGGCTACCTTGTGGAAGAAGAGAGGGAGGGACTGATTTTTTTTTATGAAACAAGTGCCTGTGACGAGGACAGGGGAAATTCTAAAATCATAAATCCAAAATCACGGCAATTCATATTCAACACGAATTGAGACAGTATGACAAAGACAAAACAAATAAACAAAAATGAACAAGAACGCCACACAACTAAAGCACTAGCAGTGTGAACCCCTACAAAAACTGAGGTACTACATGTCCGGATAAAGTGTTTACTTTCGACGTTTGCGCAGACCATAACGCGCATTCAAAAACAATCTAGTCTTTATATTGTGACGTCGTCACATCACGTGTGCCATAACAATGAAACACATTCTATTCACAAGTGACAGACATCAATAATTCAAAATAAAATGTACTTTCTACAAACTTTCTACAAAATAACCAGGATGATTTATATGAATCAAGATCTTATTGACGGAACAAAAACTATTGCATAATTCTAGTGAGAAAAAAAGATAGTGTCTTTATATAGGAGTTGAAATTTACAACATTTGTCACCAATCTGTACTTTTTCATGAGGTCGCCTTTATAATTGCCACGCATGTTCAAGAATGAGCGACAAATCCAGGCGCGATAACCCTTACACACATTTTAGTACTGTTCCCCGATAATTGAATGTTATCAGTAACCAGACGAAAAGAAAAGATACCTCGTGTAAATTCTTGCTATATAGATGTCGCGCTGATAAGTAGGCGTTTTAATTAATGCTAATTAATTGACTCTGCGGGAATCAAGTACTCCCGTCAGTTTTTTTTCTAATATCATTGTCATACTATACCATGAAGCTAGGATATTCAGAGTCCAACCAGCTATGTAGAAAATGTTGAATTATCCGGTGTCTTCATCGTATTTTGGTTTTGAAGTCGACATAGAAAATATTTTTTATGCAAAAAAAAAAATGTAATAAATATTCAACACGTTCAGCATTATATTCTTCGTATGTTGCAAAATACTCAACAAAATACATCTTTCCCGGACTTTTTCACATATAGTTTATTATCCTGGTATAGATCAATGTATTATCTGTATTTATTACATACTTAGTAGAAATAAAAGCGTTTTTGCATGATCAATATGACCGGAAGTAAACTGTCCATATTTTCACACCCCAGGAAAATAATAGGTTATTTTATGCTCCTCGTGCATCTCGGACAAAATAAACGACTTCCGGTCCATATTGGCCTGGGCAAATAAACGACTTCCGGTCCATATCGGCTGGCATTTCTAAACGTCGGAAGTATGTAATAAAAAGTTTAATACATGTGCATTTCCATATTGACCTGATTATCATCCCTCGACCCATATTGTCCCTCGACTTCGTCTCTGGCCAATATGGGTGTCTCGGGATGATAACCAGGCCAATATGGAAATGCCCATGTATTAATCTGTATATAGATGCATTTGAATACTGAATGATAATTTTTGCTGATGTGTCTTATATATTTACTATGAAGGTGAAATAATATTATGTGTAAATAACAAAAAACCGAAGTTGATGTTAATGATTTATTTTCTGCATATGCGCATATATAAACGATGACCGGATAAAATGTAGAAGAAACCGGTTTGTCACTACACATTTTCAAAGTCAAGCCATGGTTTGATACTTAACACTGAGGGATTTCTGTAATATCAAAAGTTTTCGTGTTCAGAATGATGGTCATTTAGTTTGTGTGTTTTTTTTTCTTTTTTTTTGTTTTGCTTTTGTTTTGTTTTGTTTTTTTTTTTGGGGGGACTTGCTTTTGTTTTTGCTCAATGTTTAAAAGGGTTACAAAAAGTGAGAGACTTAAGCCGACTAAGGCAAAATAAAAGGAAAGAGCAAATGAGTATGGGACGAAATTCAAATGCTTGACAACAACCACAACTGTAAGATGCTTTTATATATTGTCGTTCAACATCTTGAAGTCAAACAATTAATTTACTTTTTAGACGCCATAATTGGTTCTCGTCTACTTTTGTATTGTTTAGTTTATCACTGATGATTTATTCGAGTTTCAAGCCAAAGACCTGTCCTCATGACATAAGAGTCACAAGTATACTTTGTTACAATCACGATATGAAGCGTGGTACTCTGGACGGGGAAAATAGTTTAGTAAACTTAAGGCGGGTATGAACCCAAATTTGTCAAAAGAAGAACGGCAAACGCGTACCAAACAAACAAGGGTTGACTCCATCAACTTACTTGGTTTGGTAACCAGAAAAAACATTAACATTCTAAAGGTAGATTGTGAAACTCTCTGGTGCCAAAACTTTAAAGTTAAATGAAAAAAAAAATGGAAAATGGAGTAAATGTACCCATTTTATACTAGACAAAAACCCCCAATGAATAAATGGATTACATCCGCAACGGAACAACGCTTTTATTGTCGTTCTCCGTAAGGCCTTCACTGATGAGCAATAAACCTTACAATAAGTTTATAATTCGTACTAAGCAATGAAGCCAATTACAAAAATGCATCCCCCCTTTTTTTACCCATTTTACATCCAAGACCGATTAAAAGTAAAACTTTAATATCATATTTTGTTAAATCCTTTATTAAAAACACGGATAAGAAAGATAACACGACATCACAGCACGAGTTTTGGCCAGAGTAAATATTCGAACTCCAGTGTGAAAAAATTAGCTATTATCTATCCGGTTGTAATTTAGTAAAATGATATAATAAAAATGAATATTTATAAAAACAAAAGTTACATTTTACCATTTTCATTTTATTTTTAAATTGATAAAACAACACAACAAACTGTTTTATGCATTCGGTAAAAAGGTGTGTATTGCTCCATTGATGAAAATTTGTAAACGGACATCGAATAACATTTGTAAAATTATTTTCTTTTTAATGGAAACGATCTAAAGCATCGCTAATATTTACAAATATTGTGACCTTTAAAATCATCATAATTGATTTCACTCTCATAAACCTTTTTTCCGATTTTTTAAACAATAAAAACAATAAACAATAAGATAAAAAAAAATCCTGTATTTACCTTTTTTATTTATTGAAATAAAAAATAAATATATAAATATAATACCATCCCTTATACAATCGAAATAGCCACCCAATTTCAATTATAAATAAACTACTAGTAAGTTTATAAAGTCTATGACAGGGCAGTATTAGAAGACTGATCCATTCTCAAACTGCCGGAGACACCAGAAATCCTCAATTCAAAAAATATTTTCTCGTAATTTAAAGACAAATTTAATGGTATCACTTAATAGTATTTCATATGTATATTTAATTTGCTACGATTTTTCAACGAACACCACCCTTTCTTTTTTTGCTATATATTTTAGTTGGTTATTACTGTGAAATAGGCCGATTTTAGAACACGATTTTCAAAACATCGGAGACACCAGAAGGAAAAACTTGAAATTAATTATTTTTATATCACCAGAAAGATAATTCTATGCAGCAAATGAAAGTATCACTTAATAAGATTTTAGATTTATAATAAAATGAAAAATACAGAATAATCGAGGACACCCATAAAATTCCCGTTATTTCCTTTGTCAATCAGACGATCATTACATTGGTGACACCCCGGGTGAGAAGACACGGGTGGTCTGTTATCAGTGTCGCTAATTCTTCAGTATGTGCATTAAAGGTTAATTGAAGTGGTACTTCCTAAAAAGCCACTGTATTTCACGTTTTTAATATACGCATATACTTGAAAATAAAAAGAAAAATACACAATCATTGGGGGATCGAGGGGGGGNGGGGGGGGGGGGGGTTCCCGGGGTTAGAAATCCCCTTTTTTCTAGACAATCATGTATTTTTAGTGAATATCCTGATGTTTTATTAAGAAATACTCCAAAAAATGTTTGCGTCTCGCTCCGTTCGCCGAAATTTTCTTTCTTTTCCAATTGGAACCCCCCATTTCTAGTTACTTGGATCCGCGCCTGTACAATAACCTCACAGTCATATACTCCTTTTTTGTTTTGTTTTGCATTGTGTTTTCCCTTTTATATACACTATTTAATTTGCTTTGTTTTTTTTCACTTTTTGTTTTTGTTTTTGGTTAGTTTTTGCAAGCTTCTGATGGCAATCCTATTTTGGATTTATTTCGGGAAATAATCAGATATCTATTGCATAAAAGGAAAAAGGTGTCGGATACCATTGTATTGTCGATAATAATTGGCCAGGCTATTTTTTTTAACTTAAATCCACTCCCCAATATTAGAATCAGAATTTTTATTATACTAATCAAGAACGCAAATTGAAAACGCATTTTCAGAAAAAGGGACCCGCCTGTAAAATATACTTTTGTACACATGTACTTCAAATTCTCTTTTAAGAATACTTGTTAATCGTTGCAACGTTTTTTTCTGAATTTTAAAATGGAGTGCAACTTCTGAATTTTATAGGCAAACAAATATAAAGTGTACAATATTAGAATGCTTCTTGTGTAATTTTTTAAAAGTCCGGGATGCCGTGATTAGATGTTTTTTAAGTTCGGGATTTCGGGATTTTTATTATTTAAGCCCGGGAATTCGGGAAATAATTTCACCGGGATTTCGGGATTTCATCAGTCTTGAAGTTTCTTTGTAATTTGGGATTTCGAGATTTAGAAAAAATAAAGTTGGGATGCCGGGATGTGACCCATCACTGATTAAGGTAGTGTTCTAAGTTGTCAGTTAAAGTAATAAGTTTTATTCAATAATGATAAGCTCACAAATAGATTTATTTTCTTTGTAGAATCACAACCTGTTCAATTTTCGATGTTACTTTCCGTACTTACATTTGAACATGTACATTGTATTTTTATACATTTGTTCTTAATTTTTTTTCTAGACCAATAGAAATATTAAAATAATATTAAGACAGCATTGAAACAGGGGTAATTCCGGTACGTTATCGTACCAAATCAATCAATGAGGCAATCTTTGTTTTGCTTTCTTTTCGTGAAAATAATTTTTTTTTTATGTTTTTTGTTTTTTATTTTAAGAGCCATTACATCCATCGTGCAAGATGTAAAATGTGTATTCCTATTTGGATTCTGAACTTCGATACACATCATTCAATGCAGTCATGATGTTATCAAATCTGCACATCCGGTTTTATTAATATATGTAGATTTTTAGAACAGCCATGACAGCCATTCATACTTATAGAAACGCACGTGAATCTAGTGGTCATAGTCGCTCGATACTCTTTAAAACGTGATACTAGAAAGTACATTT